>AWUE01015419.1:0-61479 GCA_001974825.2 Corchorus olitorius
GTGTAATAATGTAAAAAAATTATATATAATGGAATATATTTATATCATTTAAGTAGAAGATCTTATATAAATTATAAAATAACTAAATTCTCTATAAAAACTATATAATGATCTCTCCATCAAGATCAAATTTCTAATATTCTAAAAAAAAACAAATTTTAAATGAAACATATTCTTTTGGCCAAACAAAAACATACTTTTCAAAATATTTACACTAATATACACTATTTTATAAATAGTAAAATCATAATAAATTGCACAAACTAAAAGTGCACTTGCTCAGTTTAAAAATTACTAGTACTACATGTTATAGATATATAATAATATATTTAAGATAAAATATATATTTTATTGATAATTCTACGAAAAAATGTTGCAACCATAATAAATTAAAAAGCTTTCATCCTGTTATAAGAAAAAAAGACAAATAAAAGTTTTATGCCAAAATTTTTTTTGAAAAGCTGCCATATATCTATCACCAAAAAAAAGCCATCTGGTGGTCAGATGGATCTCTGGTGATGGTCAAGGAGCTTTGGGCGGGCCCACATGAAATTCATACAGTAATGAGGATAAATTTTGTAATTTGTTATAAATTTGTATGGACAAAAAGGACTTTTCAATATCTCAAATGGTTAGGCCTCTTGCTCTCCTTCCCATTTTCGCCCAATCTTGGACGGAAATGATTCTGGAGAAATTGGTAGCGCCATTCCGTCGTACTTCTTCCTCATTTCTTTCCTTTCATACTCTTCCTTCCTACCAAACAAAGGAAGCTTTTTCCTTCCTCCCCATTTCTTTCCGTCCCACTTCTTTCATTCTCATTTCCTCCATACCAAACAGACTGTAAGCATCCAAGTTAGTTTGCTATGATTTCAAAAGAAGACAATCCCAAAAATCATCCCTTGAAGACCAATCTTCAATACAATCAATTAACCAAAGGCAAACTGTACTTACCAAGTTGAGCGACTAGAGCAACACCCAAATAAGATATGGAAGAGGGAATCTTCGATTGAACAACAAATATCACAATTATTGTCAATTTCCAAACCTCTTTGAATCAATATTAAATCTTTACCCTTGAAGTATAGCCCAAATAAGCCTCCAAGCAAATCAAAACATCAGGCATGTAGATAGAAGATTAGGGCATACTCAAAATTCTAGTGACATCTTCATGCTGAAAAATCTCATCTACTAAATCCACATTCCAACTCCTAGTATCGGCATGAATTAAGTCAGAAACTCTCATTGTTTGGCCAATAAGGCTAAATTAAAACCCCATCTAGCTTTGAAACACAAAGGGAATCCCAAATTTTCCAATGGATTCGCCTTTCATTGGTTCCATTTCCCCACCAATATCAAGCAATGATCATACTGAGTTCATGTATAAAAGTTTGTGGGAACTTAAATACGCTCATAAGAATAAGATATTGTGGGATAGTTTGGGCAATTGCCTTGATTAAAACTGATTTACCGGCAATTGAAAAAAACTTGTTCTGCCATCCTCGAATTGATCTTGCTAATAGCCGATCCTTGACTTAATAAAATCAAAGCATTTATTTTAGTTACGAAATCTTTATTCTGTTTCTCTTTGTGCTATACATTTCTTGTCACCCCACTGCCATGAAAAGCGGCCGAGAAAATAAAGCTGGCCAATTATTGGCAACCAAAATGACCAGAAATTCTACAACTTACAACTTTAACATTAAAACAAACATAAAAGCTTGGATTTTTAACTACTAGTGCTTAGAAATTCGAATATCGTCTTACAGTGTGTTTGGATTGAGGGGTCAGTAAGAGACGGGATAGGATGGGACGGGATGGGAGGTCCTTTTAGTTAGGGGCTGTTTGATAAACCATTGAAAATTTTCAAACCATTAAAAATGAAAATTTTCAATGCTTTAATTTTTTCAATGCGTTTGATAATTAAGGTTAGAAAATCACTTAATTTAAAATTTTCAATGAAAAAGTATTGGAAATAAAAAGTAGGTCTAAGGTTATTTTTTCTATTCAACAATATTATTTATGGAAAGATTCAAACATTAATGTTATGTCCTTTCCTTTTATCAATAATTCTTTCCTTTTTTAATTGTTACCAATGTATTTTTGAAATATTTTCATACAAAAATATCAACAAAAATATTTTTCTTACATTTCAAATTAAGTAACTTATCAAACAGTTTTTTCACCACAAATTCAGTATTAAATTCAGTAGCCATGAAGATTCAGTACTTAAATTTTCAGTACTTAATTTAACAAACAGAGCCTTAGTGACCCATGTTTGGATTAGAAATTAGATTTGGCCCATGGGTTTTGGAGGATCAATTTTGGTCATTCTTGATCCTTATAAGTCCACCTTTTTTGGTACTCCAATTTGGAGTACCAACAAGAACCAACAAAGTTTTTATTTATTAAATGTTAGGTGATCCCTCATGTTCCTTACTTTTTATATTTTAAATAATCCAAACAAGGATTGGTCCTTCCCTTCCTTTCCTTTAAAAAACCCTCATTTCCCATTCTATCCTGTCCTATACTGATACCTCAAAAAATTTATCCAAACACACTATTAAACTTTGGCAAATGAAAATCAGGAAAGGAAGCTTTTTTTTTAGTAGTATAAAAATATACAATCATTCACACTTTAGTAAGCTTCCTCGAACTTAAACAAAATCAGAGATGAACAGAGTAAATGGTCAGCAAATGAAAAACCTATTGCTCCCATATACGCGCGCCTGTCACCCGTTATCAAGAAGAAGAGGATTATAAAAAGAGCCCTCTTTGTTCTTGTTAATCTTTTAAAAGAAAATGAAAAAAAAAGAATCAACAGATGAGGCCGAGCAAAACAGAGAAGCCTAAAGCAATGAGCCAAACTATATGCACCAAAAGCAGAGCTTGACCAGGGAAGGTTCCATTTTTACCATCGCTACCAATCTCACAGAAACCTTTTTTCGCAACTTTAACCCCCGCGCAATGAGCGTCGGCGCAACCGCACCAGTAGGTTACTCCGTTTTCCCCGCAAACAGGGTCAGTCTTGAAGCAGTTGACGGGGCAATAATTGGGTTGCGGCGACCCGGCGCATGCATCGACGTCGGAAGGCAACCGGATGACCGAAAACGGCTGTTGCAATCCGACGGTGGAGGAAGAGGAGAAGGGGACGATGATCAGCAGCAGCAGTAAGGGCAATGCGGATTTGTAAAATGGGGTTGGAAATAAAATCGCCATGATTTTTGATTGATTGATTGATCAGATCACAAACTCCGAAAATGGTTTTATTGGGTTTATGTTTTTTGAATGATTGATTGATCACAAACTCGATGATGGTTTTAATGGGGTTTAGGGGAAGAGTGGTTAAAACTTATTCTAAGAATTATGGTTAACAGCGAACAAAAAAGAAAAAGCTCGTCTTGTGTTTCATCTGTTTCCCTGTTTTTTTAGTTTCCCGATTGGGAAATAGCGAAATCAAGGTGGCAGAAACTGGAGAATTTAGTAAATCATGGCTCAATCGTTGCCTAGAAAGCAACGAATATTTACCCTCCATAACAAAATGAAATAACATGGAAAAGCAAGAAATGGAAAGGAAGAGAAAAGAAAAATAAAAAAACTGAAAAACCTCCGTCGTCAAACTGTCAAAGAAGCGGTTAATTCGAGAGTAAAACAACTAATATATGAAAATATAGCAACTACCACATTAACGGGAGTAAAAGAAGCCGCCAAAGCTGTTTGATTTATTTTGATTTAATTACGATTATTGAGTTTGACACCATATTATAAATTCATCAAATTAAAAATACAATTAATTATTGCAAGAAAATCAAAAGAGAAGCAAATCACAATCAAGACTTAATTAGGGAAACTATATCCCTACTTACCATGGAAGTTATTTAGAGATTTAACCAAAGTAAGGGATTATCAGTCTAATTAGGGAGTGCATTTCATTCACACCTCAAATATAGTTATTTCTTCTTTTATCGATAAAAGGCTCTCATTTTTCTCCTCTTGTTTTCTTGTTTTTCTTATATTATTTCGGTATTTTTTTAACATATATATTAGTTTATTGTTTATATATACATATATAGTATTATATTGTACTTGTTTCGACTATCAATATATACGGACAATGAATTCTACATTCCATTCTTAATCAGCAAATATGGAGTAATAATCACATTTTTTTATCAAATAATCACTTTTATTAAACAATAATAAGATATTAATAATCTCGCACCACACGATTATTCAGCTCAATCTTAACTAGAGAATATGCTAATACATTGGCTTCCTAATTACAAAGTGTTATGTGTGCTAATACATTGGCTTCCTAATTACAAAGTGTAATGTGCTAATACGTTGGCTTCCATAATTACAAATTGGAACGTACATAAATCAAATAGGATTGTCAAATCTCTAATTTCATTAGTAACTACCAAACATAACAAATACACAAATAAATAAATTACAAAGTAAACCCACATTCTGTGAGAGTATAACCAAAAACCTCATAGTCCATGTACACTAGCTAGAACTAAGAGTCCAGCACTCTACCACCAGGCCAAATGCCCGATGACAGTAATAATCACATAAACATTATTACATTTTTATTATAGTATATATATATATACACACACGCATATATAGCAATGCTGCATGCGTAGTCTAATTTTAACATCTAATATTCAACATAACATGGAAAAATTACTATAATTTCTAAAACTTTATTCAATAATATCCTAAAATTTAGGATTGATCCTGTAAACTCTCATTATTTGTAACTATGAGCTAAATCTGAAATTAAATCCCAACCCTAATTATTAGACGGTAAAATCAGGCTGGCAACACGTATTTCCTTGCTAATATATGCATATTACCATATTCACCTTCAACTGCCGTCTACCTTGACTTAATAAAATCGAAGCATTTCTTTCTTAGCAAAAAAATAATAATAATAAAATAATAATAATAAAATGAAAGCATGTGTTACAAATAACTTCAAAGCATTGCTATCCCTAAACATATTTATACACTGCTATAAGAAATAACAAAAAATAAGATTATATTAGAGAGTGGAAAATTTGATCAAGATGGGTAGGTTTTGAGGAAGACATCACATAATGAGGTTAAAATCTTGACATGCAAATTACGAAATCTTTCATTCTGTTTCTGTTTGTGCTATACATTTCTTGTCACCCCACTCTGGCATGAAAAGCGCCAGAGAAAATATTGCTGGCCAAGTCCATGTATATTTTGCCAATAATTTACAAGGTCAAAAATTTAAAAATAGGCTACAAGAAACTGATGTTGCCAGACCAACCAGGAGGCTTTGAACCCGACAATGTCTCCTAAATCTTAGAAGCTGCTCTGCCTATATTAATGGCTTCCCTTCCACTGTTTCAATTCACCCCTGCAGTATTATTGCTATTCTTGAATTGAAGACAAAAAGAACAATCCGATTTCGATCACCTCCATATACTCGCCCAATCAACCCAAACATTTCTTAACAAATAATGGGTGGCTGTGCGAGCAGACCTAAGACCAACGAGGACGCCCCTGTCGAGGCTCCTTCCAGCCATGAGAATCCTCAGGTTGTGAGTGAGACTCTCGTTCAGGTATTTTATCAAACACCTTTGAAGAATTCCCATTTTTGTTTGCTTAATTAATTTCAATTTGTTTTATTTGCATGAATATGATGATATTCTTAATTTAATTAATGCATGCAGGAGGAGAGCAAGAATGATGGAGGTGATCAGAATCAGAATGAACAGCCTTTGGTGGATCTTTCTGAACCAGAAAAGGCTGATGATGTCGTAGTTGCTGCTGAACCTGCAGTTGCTGCAGAGGAGGCACCCAAGCCAGCGGAGGGCGACGTCGTTAAAGCCGATGTTGATGAGGTTAAGGTTGAGGCTACTGCCACCACGACTACCGCGGTGCCAGTAGCAAAGGAGGCGGAAGCTGACAAATCAGATGCCGCCGCCGCCGCCGCCCCAACCAAAGAAGAAGATAAAAAGGATGATGCACCTCTCGTAACTCTGTGAGCTTAATGGGGGGTTCATCGATCATACATATTCAAAACAACAAAATTGGATTTGTATAATTTGTATTTGTACCATCATATGATCGGCTTTATTTTTTCTCCCTCTGGGGGACGTGTGTGTAACATGATCTGCAAAATAAATGAAAATTTAATTAAAAACTAATCCTAATATTACAACAATTTCATTATCCTTTTATCATATAAAATATCAAATAATCATATAGCATTAGATACCAATTAATTCGAAGTTGAATGGAATTACATTGAAACTCAGACGGAAAACATTTGCAATGCCTAAAACTTATTTCAGCTTGCCTATGAATGAAATGGAACATTAAATTATGATAGTGTCTTAAATGGTATCAACCCAAATTTGAGTCTTAACTTAGCTCGATTTTAATTTTTGATTCCGTATATTATTTAAAATTTTTTGGCCAAATATTATTTAAATTAAATAAATACTATACTATTATTTATATATATGTAATTCTAGGTTTCTAGGGAGTATAAGCTTTTCTAAAACAAATAATTCATCATTTGGCCAAAGAAAATTTTATTAGAATTATCAATTTTTGACATAAAAAAAAAAGAATGTACTCCACTTAGCAATTTAATTTTCTGTTTTAACAATAAAGGCCTTGACTTTAAGTGGACCCGAACAAAGTCTGACTTCATTTACTAGCTCCCAAGATTGGTCCAGATAAGGCCCGGAGCGAGCCCATTTGAGTCGTGACTGAATCAAGTCGGTGATAGAGCCCACGCGAATTTCACGTGACTCCAATCCTCCCCAGCCCACCCTTTTGAGCCCCACTAGGCAACAACGATGAATCGTAAATTATTCGTAATTAAACCAAAAAAAAATCGTAACGGATAAAATTAAAAAGGCAGCGAGCTTTGGAGGCGGAGTAAGGATGCCGTTGAAATCCCAATCCTCATCCCGCCATTAATAACCGTTAACCAGTGTGAGGGCGGAGAGCGGAAGCATGGCGCTCTTTGCAGCGGTGGGCACCATTTGCGGTTACCCGATGAATATAATCCGGAAGAGGAACGTTTATTTCAAAGTATCATCTTCCATGGAAGACCGTAACCAGTCCAGAGTTAAATACGATTCTCTCAGGGTTCTTGAATGGGACAAACTCTGCGACTCTGTTGCCTCTTTTGCCCGCACTTCGTTAGGCCGTCAAGCCACTAAGGTTTTTCAAAATTTTTCCCTTCATTTTTAGTAAAAGAATATATTATTATGTTTCATCTTTGATTGTTAAAGTAACAAATAAGAATTGACTACAGACTCAGCTTTGGTCTCTGGATCAAACGTTTGAAGAGAGTTTGAGACTTTTACAAGAAACCAATGCCGCAATCCTAATGCACAACCATGGTTCTTTTAACTTGGACTTGACTTCCATCGACCTTGCTCTTGTAATTTCTCTTCACTTCTTTCTCTTTGTTTGATTCCTGTTTTGTTACTATTATTGGTGTATGATTCCTTCAAGTGTTTGTATTTTTGTCTGTGAAAAAGGTTGACTCTGCCATCAAACATGCAAGGAGGTCTTTACCTTTAGAACCACAGGAAGCACTGGCTCTTCTATCTCTATTACAATTTATTGAAGCATTGCAGCTTAATTTGAAAGCTGCAATCAAGGAAGACTCTGATTGGTATCAAAAGTTCATGCCTCTCAGTGAATTGGTAATTTTTGTCTTTTCCAATCTTGTCTTCCATTCTCTCTCCACATGCATATGCACATTTGCAATTACCTTGGTCTTTTTATTTTCATTTTTTAAAATGCTTGCAGGTTACACAAATGGTGGTCAATCGATCAATTATTAAGTTGATTCAACAAGTTATAGATGAAGATGGCTCTGTTAAAGACTCTGCGGTTTGTTCCTTTTACCTAGAAGTTTTACTGGTGAAATTGGAATATAGGCAATGGATTTTAACTTTGTCAATCATAGCACACCGGTCTTATCTCGTCTTAGTTTTTGTTAATTTGCAGAGTTCGGCCCTTAAGAAATCACGTGATCAAGTGCGAACTCTTGAAAGAAAGGTGGAATTTATGGTTTTTTCTTATTAAACTCCAGTTACGTTTTTGTTGGAGATTACCTGTTGCTTCATAACTACATTTTCTTAGAGCAGATTTTATTTTTATTTTATTTTTCCCCCCTGGTCAAGGCTTTGCATGAGTATATACTTTGGCAACAACCAGTTATTTTGTTAAACATCTTTCATGTATTTGCCCCTCCTTGTTCCCAAACCCATCAAACAGAATGAAGAATATATAAATGTACAAATTAAACATCTTTCTAAATGATAGAGCTTAGAGGTAGACATATTATTGAACTGCTAAGCATTTATCCCATAAACAGGCTACGTAGGAAAGAAGAACCGTTTTGACTTTCATTCATCTCAATTAAGGTCATACCCTCTAGGAGATGTTTTTAACAATTCAACTCATTAATTTTGGTTCACCTCCACTCCACATGCTATGTTTCTAGTGTCAAATTACTTCTTTTCGTATTCAAGGGACAAGAATGCTGTTAGATGTGATAATTATTTGTTTATGACATTGCAAATTTATCATTACTGCTTTGTGAGTGTGCCATCATGTACTTTCTGTTTATGAAGATTTTGTTTTTAGTTTTCCTCTTTCCTATTTTTCCACTATTTTAACTGTGTTAGTGCTTCTCTGTTCAGTTGCACCAATTAATGGACAATCTAATTAGGAATGAAACAAAAGAGGCAAGCCTTCTGGTAAGATTTATTTGATAAGAAATATATCTTTTTGTGTATCTTTATGGTTTTTATCCTAATTAGTACTATGTTATTGGTTCAGGAAGCGAGTAATATTGATGGTAGATGGTGTATAAGATCAGGGACGGATCAACTGACAAGTTTTAAGGGTCTTCTATTGTCCAGGTACATAAATTTGTTGCTCAAGTTTTCTTGTTTACAATAGCTTTAAAATTGTTGCATTTTTTTATTTCTCAATTTTTCCTGGATAGAAACTAAAACAGATTTGAACCCCAGATCTTTTGTATTGGCTTTATACTCTTGAGCTGTTGATCCTTTTAAACACCATGTTCTTGAAAGGAAATAAATGGTTATAGTGGTTCAGGACTAGGAAGTATTATAGAGCCACTTGCAGCTGTTCCTTTGAATGATGAGTTACAACAAGCAAGAGCACTAGTGGCAAAGGCTGAGGCAGATGTGCTATTAATGGTGACAGAAAAGGTCTCTGGCTTTAACGAATAAAAGTACTATTCTTATCCAAATTGTCATTTATCTCTCACGATGTTTTTGTGTTGCTAAAATTTGCACAGATACAAACAGATATCGATGACATTGAGAAGATCTTGAGAAGTGTAATCAAATTGGATATGGTAAGTGCCTGTTTCTCAGCAACTTCTTGATCATATTTGGCTTTTATATCAAAAGGTGAAGAAAAAAGATGATTAGAAAAGTTTACAGTTTTAATGGTTCTAATGGTGGAATGCTCAAAGGGCTATAGTCTCCCTTCAAAATAATATAGAACAAAAGAAGTGCCTTAAAGTCGAAACTTTAATAATTCTATATCACCAATACAGGGGTTTCAATAGATTTTATGACATTCTTTCCATTTTTAGAGGAAATAATCTGTTTGTACTTGTTGCTAATCCATTTTATTCTGTTTCTTTTTCTCGACTCTAGATATATGCCCGTGCAACTTATAGTCGATCATTTGGAGGGGCATATCCCAATATATTCCTACCAAATGACATTGATGGACCTTTAATGGCTGAATCCTACATATCAAAGGAAAACACTTTGCAGGCATCAAATCCCAAAAATGAATGGATCTTTTATCTGCCTAAAGCTTATCATCCTTTATTACTTCAGCAACATAGGCAAAAGCTGCAATTGGCTTGGAAGGATGTGCGCAATGCTACTTCTGTAAGTTACCTATTGCTAACTTTTGTTATCCTGAACTGTTACTTTGTCTCAAAAGTACGCTTGCTAAAATTGTAGTTTTTCATCATTGTAAGTTATTATAATTGTATCGCTTTGTTCTTTGTTGGTGCTTCGTAATTTTTGACCATTTCATTATCTACATTAATTGTCACAAGAGATTGCTAGAGTCGCAAATATTTGCTCTAGCAACTCTTTAAGTTCTAGTGGTCATCTTCATTCCAATTACTTGCAGTTATCTATTGTTCCAATTCCATACTGTCCTTTACCTTAGGAAATCAGGAGAAGAAAACTACAAGGGGAGAATACCTCAGTGGTAGGGGAAGCAGATGTAGGCCTTACATCCTTGGAAATGCAGGTAGCTAGTGAATAACTTATCTTTATCCATCTGCTAGTGTCATTATCAATTATTTAAAAATGTTAATTTTGAGTTTCAAGACTATTGCTCTCTTGATTGTCAGGTGAGAGCATTAGAAGAATCTCCTCCTGTCCCAACTGATTTTTTGATTGCTCAGAAGACAAGAGTGCTGGTTATAACTGGCCCTAATACTGGTGGTAAAACTATATGCTTAAAGACAGTTGGTTTGGCTGCTATGATGGCAAAATCAGGTTTATATTTATTGTTTCCTTTTTCCTTGATAACTCATTTATGGTTTTTGAAGAATCAAAAGGAGGCATAAGAATGGAGTTAATAACTTAGCTCTGTTGTTTTCTGTAGTTATAACATATTAGCCTTTTCTTGTTCTATAATATTGCAGGTCTTTATGTTTTATCATCTGAATCGGCAAAAATTCCTTGGGTTGATAGTGTTTTTGCTGATATTGGTGATGAGCAATCCTTGTCTCAATCATTGTCTACATTCTCTGGCCACTTGAAGCAAATTAGTGTAAGGATGATGTACTTTCTTTAATTGTTTCTGCTTGCTTGATATGCCAAAAGAATGCCCAGGTAGAGCACCAGCAAAATCTTTGAGAGTTCAAAATGTCTGGCTTGCTTCTATGTGAATATTCAGTGTTGTGCCAGCGGAGTCATACACATAGACTTCAAGCTGGTTGAACATCATTCCTAAGATTATTAACTTGCGACTTCAACTCGTTCCTCATGGACTCTGGACTGAAATTGCCATCTAAAGATGCCTGTTTTTCGGGATTAAATACTTTAGACTCGCCGGGCTGCAAATAAAAAATTCTTGATGCAGTATAAATATTTTGTTGCAGGAAATCCAATCGCAGTCCACTAGTCAATCATTGGTGCTACTAGATGAAGTATGTTACAATGAGGCTTTTTGCAGTTCCTTACTTAGCTCATTTTACAGTCTGAGAATGAACAGAAGAAAACTTCATAGTTACAAACAAATGTAAATGGATTTCTTGCCCCATTTTGTATCTGCTAGGTTGGTGCAGGAACAAATCCCCTTGAAGGAGCGGCATTGGGAATGTCTCTGCTAGAATCTTTTGCTGAAAGTGGTGCATTATTGACAATTGCTACAACACATCATGGTGAACTTAAAACTTTAAAATACAGGTATATAGTAAGATATATCTAGCTAAAGATATAACATTTGCAAAGCATTCCTCAGTCTAATGGCATTTTTAGGTTGAGAAGGAAATATGACTATCTTCATGTTTATTGTTACTTTATTTTCAACTCATTCAGATGGAATATGTGTTATTAACTATCTTCTGGCTCTTGCATTAGAAAGATTGTGCTGCTGTACCAAATTCTTGAGCTTATATTATCTTTTGCAGTAATGATGTCTTTGAAAATGCTTCTATGGAGTTTGATGAAGAGAATTTGAAGCCAACTTACAGGATTCTTTGGGGAGTACCAGGTATCCTAAAAATATGTGATTAATGCTTGATTCTTGGACGTTTTATGCTAATTAATTGCATATAGCACCCAAAAGCTTTTGAACTGCTGATCGTGTTTTGAGTAATATCATCATGTTGTTATAAAAAGGATTAATGTGACTTAGGCATTTTAATATCATTTTAGGTCGTTCAAATGCTGTCAATATAGCTGAAAGATTGGGAGTACCAAGCATAGTTGTTGATAATGCTCGTGAGTTATATGGTGCAGCTAGTGCAGAGATTGATGAGGTAACTGAGTAAAGTCATCATATGCTTGTCATCAGTTAAGTTCTGATATTTGATCCAGCTTATGGATTGAGAAACTATCATTTCTACTTTGTTTTACAAAACTATGAATGCTGGAAAGGAAACTTCTTTCCGGACTTGTATATACCTTGGAGTTGAGACTTAAGAATGAGTATTGAACTCTGGATCATCCTAATTAATTCATATCTTAATGCAGGTAATACTTGACATGGAAACATTCAAGCAAAAATTTCAAGAGCTTATACATGAGTCTCGGCATTATCTGATGTATGAGCTTATACATAAGTTGCAAGCAGTTTGATGCTCTATCCAGTATGTTGGTTTTGATTGTGAATTGTGATTGTAGGCTGTCAAGAGGTCTTCATAAAAAGCTATTGCTCACCAGGACAAACCTCAAGGATCTTGGTGCCGATCTAAGATATAAGAATGTGCAAGAACTATCTAAGGCTGCTGCTTTAGCTCGATCTAACCTTCACAAAAAGGTACGGCAGCTTCGTACATCCACAACAAAACAATCTCAACCAAGTAAAGCAAACAAGGATACACTAGCTAGTAAATACAAGCGTGCTTCCTCAGTTGATAGTGAACATCAGAATAACAATATGAGGTCATCTTCTATTCAAGTTATCAAACAACCGCAATCAGGTATCATCTATAAAGCAGAAATAAATTTCTTATGCCAAGTTGGAAACAGTTAGCCTTGTATCTTTATACCTCTTTGTGCCGGAATGTTGCTCTTTTCTGCTTTTACCTGCGAAAGGTCATTGACTTTTTATTACTAGTAAATATTTCCTCTGGGCTCTGGTGTTCATGATGCAGGGAAAATCAGTGAGCTTCCTAAGGTTGGTGATATGGTGCATGTTTCATCCCTTGGCAAGAGAGCAAAAGTTTTAAGAGTAGACGCAGGTAAAGAAGAGATAGTAGTTCAAGCTGGAAACATGAAGTTGAAGGTGAAATTAGTCAATCTTCAGACATGAATGGTAAGGTTAGTATGTCTACTGTTACATTTTTACTTGATGCTGTTTCATTATTTTCAGAATAGCATCCTCAGTTCCTCACTTGTCAATAATCTTTCCTTTCATTTACTCTTATACAATAGCATGTAGCGCACAGAAAAATAATTGCTTCAAGAAACTTGAATAAAATGTCTGAATATATCCTTGTCATGTAAAATATGTAGCTACTTCGTATTATACTACGACATTTCCAAACAAGTGTGCATCCTCCCAACTATTTAATTCTTTCCCAGGTTTACTCTATAGCCTGTACTACTACATATTGATTCTTTCACTAGTAATGGGCATTCTTCTGGTGGAGCATATATGGCTTTGCAGCAGAATGGATTAAAACAGTTTCAAATCTACTTGGTAAGCATCTCAATCACATGATCTACTTAAATGGATTTATAAGTAGAATCAGAAAGAGGAGATATTAGGCATAGGTTTTCTTATGAGTTGTCTATTAATTTAACAGTGATTTGACATGATGACATCATTAATGCATGTTGTGGGGTTTGTCTATATGTAAACATGATATGACATGGCACAAGAATCCTACATGGCAAAATGTTATTGGTAAGGCCTAGCGATAACGTGGCGGGCTTTCTAATGATTTCTCGAAAAAGAGAGGTGCAGTGGGCAGGGTAGTCACTAGGGACAATCTATTGACTATTAGGCTATCTATTAGTCAACAAGAAGAAAATTTTCATGACTAGTCAATGTGGAAAGATGAATCAATTCAAATGTAAATGCAAATAACATGATGAACATGCGGAGTGGAAAGATACTTTTGGAATATATTAGTATTAGTTCTAAAATAATATTATTATGTTTGGTTTGTAGGTATGTGACATCAGCAGAGTTGTTTGAAGTAGAATTCTTTCGACAACAGAGCTGCGTAAGGAGACAAAAAGGAACAGCTAGTTGGTTGGTGCCATGTTCGGTTGCTTTATGGAGGCTTCCACTCAAGTATTTTGTCTTGAATTTGCTTCCTATAATTTATAAACATGAACAGGCTTCTTCTACATAGCAATTGGAGGCGGATACTTCCATTTCTTTATTAAAAGAAAAATTGGTTACCAGGTTCCTTGGTGGATGACAAACACTTGACATGCCTATCTTCTTTTGTTTGGTTGTGTGTAATTAGCAAATCCATAGCATTAAAAGAAAGACAAAACAGATTGCTGCCAATAGAAGTGAAATCCATAAAGATACTAGAAAGCAATGTTAGAATTTCCATTCCTTTTTTTGGAGGAATTTTCTTTCCACACATTTTTACATGTAAAAAGGAGAGAAACTGATTTCTGATTATATATCAAACTGTTAGCTACTGATGATTACTACAGAAAAGTAAAAAAAATGCACATCAGTCTTATTTATCATATGGTAAAATTCATTTCGATTCAACTTGGGTTGAAACGAAATGACGTTTTACGTTTCATATTTTTCTAACTGTATTCCTTTACGAATTTACAAGGGATTTAGATCAAGCAGAACCTAAACTCCCGGATTCTTCATCATCCTTGTGGCCACCATTATTGTCGTCAATAACCCCAACGGCCCACCCAAATTGAAAGGTAACGTCGAGGAAATAAAGCATGAAAACAAGGGCAATGCAACACAGAAACATTGGAAATGGCCCAAAGATCCACAAAAACAGAGGGAAAGAGAAGTAAAACGCACGGAGTCCTAATGACCAAAAATAGCTTCCCCTGTTTACGGTGGTGGCCACGTACTCAGCCGTGAGATGGTGGTGGCGCTGGTGCTGGGATATCTTCTTCACCGGCACGTTGATGAGAATGCTTGCATGGCTGTAATACCTAATGGACTGCAGATTAAGCAAGAAAGCCACAAGGAAGCAAACCAATATTAAGAAGAATTTTATGGAATATGTAAGGTCGCTTCGGTCTCCAAATACAAGCCATGACGATCTCTCGCCTCTTCCGCTCGTCATCAAGACGGCGATGAGGGAACTCAACATGATCGCCGTCGAGGCCAATAGCGTCGACGCCATTATGTTGTTCCTCAGCGTTTGCACCGCCAAAACCCCATTTTTGCCTGGGTCCTGCGTACCATAAATAAATCAAATATAGTCAAGATTGACGTCAGAAAGGGAGAAAGAAATGATCAAGAATATTTATATATTTGCCAACCTCCATCATAGCTCGAACCCAGAAGCGGCGGTTGATGGCGTTGACGCCGATAACAGTCCTGGTGGGATGTTTAACGATACGATAGAGAAGCCAAAGATGGTACGCCACCATTAAAAGAATCCCTATTGGGACTAATACGTAATCCAGATATTTAATCTTCTCGAAATTCATGATGTTTCGATCAAACTTTAGCTTAAAGGTTGAATGTAAATTTTCAAGCGTTCTTCAAAGAGCCAAAATTACGAGACGTTTCGAAAGGAGTGTGAACGGAGAGGGAAGACAAAGAGAGAGCGATGGTGTCGGGGGTGTTCTTGCTCAAATATATATAGAGAGGATTGGATTGGAAATTTAAGAAAAAAATTAGGTTAAATGAAAAACTAGAAAAAGAGAAGAAGAGCATTAAAGTGGGACTCTTACGTGGAGTCCAGACTGCAGAGCCAAGCGCACTCAGCCTACCAGTTCACAGTTCACACAACCAAATCCTCCGTGACTCAATTTCTTTTTCAAAAAATTTACTTGAAAGTTGAAATTGACAATGCTAATCCCGAAGCAAACTAAAATCAGCATCGATCGGTTACTTACTAGCTGTCTAAGTTGGACTTGGGTTAAAGGTGGTTATACAAATGGCGAATCGAGGTGCTTTTTAATCTTTATTCGTCATCGATCTTCTTAGAAATTTCATTTTAGTAGTAATCTTTTTTTTTTTTTTTAATCTTTATTCGTCATCGATCTTCACTTTAATCACACCATTAAAGACAATTTATTAAGATTTTCAAGATCTGAACCTTAAAACTAAGAATCCACTAGATCGATGGTATAGACAATTCATTAATTAGATATGTAGTATTTCCTTTTCACATTCAATGTTCACCTTACGATTTTGGAGTCTGATGTTTCAAAAAAATATCTATCTTTCTAAAATGGAGAACAATTTTTCATATTTACTCCTATTTAAAACTAACTTTTGATGGGACTCGCTATTTTATATCAATTGAAAGGGCAATAGCTAGGTAGAGTAATCATTTTCCTAATACTTTGTGTCAAATACAATTGAACATTTAAAGTGAAATTGATTTAAAGTGAAATTGATAGAGTATTATTTTTAAATTCTATGTCACTCCCAGTACATTGTGGAGATAACATTCTAACAAATTACCAAAACCAAGTCTTACATTCATGGATGACAATATATATTGATGAATATGCCAAAAACAACTACCAAACGAACACTTATTTTGCACTTTTTGAACTTTAATTTGGTTTTGCTGCCTAATAAGCAGATGACCAAATTGCTTAGCACGAGGCAGTGGCTTTGCTAGCATATATAATATTTTGAGCACTTAATTAGGTAACCTTTTCATATTTTCTTTGTGGCATACCTCACTCATGGCTAATATATTTTGTCATTAGTGCGCTTATACTTTGCATGAATTCATATGGATCAATTTATAGTTTATCAAAAGTAATCATATATTTTAACCAAACATTAACAAAGTATATATATATATTCTTTACCCACTGCCCCATCTCTAATTCTAAACGCTTTCTTTTGCCACTTTTAGCAAATCACTCTTTAAAATCTCTTAACCCATTTGAAATATCCTCGTGCTGCACCCCTGGCATCTCTTTTTATTTTTTTTAATCGTTCTTGTCTGGTGTGAGGCAAAAAAGTATGTGTTGTGTTTTGTAATTTATCGACATTTTTAAATATGAAACTGAAGATTTTTATACTCCTACTTGTGTAGAAACATTGTTTTGTGTTTTATTATAGGAACCAAATATTAATGGCCCTTGGTGTGCATGATAACACAATATTTAGGCACCTAATTAATTTTAATGGCACTTACAACGTAGTGGGTACGGTGCATGGATTAAATGCATCATTTTTATTAGTCAATATATAACTCCGTATAAATGCAATTGTACTTGGGGAAAAATCGTGGTGCTGCTGCAATGGAGCCCCACACCGGTGCTAATTGCTAACCGGTCAGTTTAGTTGAAATCGAATTCAAAGACTTATATTTCCTAGGCATTAATATTCTTATGTTTGCAAACTCTTGGTTCCATGTCAACTTTCATGAACCCAGTTTCATGGGATCATCATTCTTACAGTACAGCGTGTTTAATTTTTTTTTAGATCGTACAATGTGTTTAATTAAATTAAGGGTTAGTTTGATATTGAGGTTCCAGTTTGAAAAAATTTGATTTGGAAAAAGTGTTTTTGAGAAGTGTTTTTTTAAATTGCGGTAAAAAAATATAACTAATGTTTGGTATTGCTGTGAAAAAATGGGGTTGAAGGATAAAATGTCTAAAAAAGGCTATACTAGTTAAAAAGGTAAGAGAAAAATAATTAGGGGATTTTAGTCATTTAATGTCCCAAAGCACTTTTGAAACGTAAAAGCACCTAGGGATTAGCTTCTCGGGTTTGTTTGGCTTTTGCGTTCAAAATCAGCTTTTGATACAAACCAGGATTTATTTGGTATTGTATTTGGGTTCAAAAGCAGTTTCTTTTATCTCCAAACGCAATGTCAAACCGTACCTAAGTACTCATAGTTGAAAATTTTTTTTGGCCTAAACTTGTAATGGTTGATGGTTACGTCTCTCTTTGGATTAAATTGGCAAAATTTGGATTGGTGGGTTTGGCTTGGAATGGGAAGGCTGGAAATATTAAACTAAAGTCCAAAAGGCCCAAACTACTACTGAAAAAGAAGCCCAGAAAAGAACACCAAGGTCAAGAAAATACTACTAAAATACTAGGCCACGTTGGTTATGTGCTAAATCCATTTGATGCATAATGGATGCCCAAGTCCATGAAAGGAAAATCTTTAATTGGACTCGCTCCCCCATCTTTTGGACCTCAGCTACAACTCTAAATTGGCCCATATTTTAGAAAATGAAATATCCATAGGGTAATTATTTGATACACCGCGGTGTAAATTTTGAACTCCACAAACGGGTCATGGAGTTGACATATGTCCATTTTTTTAATTAATTAAGTTTTAAATATTTCAGTCTAGTCCCTAGAGGACACATGTTACCCTTCAGGACCCGTTTATGTAGTCTGCTAAACTCCACCGCCAATATATTGTATAATTTACCATATACTTAATATATAGATCCTAGAGTATATATACTATATTTAACTTTATTTTATTATAAATGTAAGACCATAGTGAGTAACGTACAAATGCCTTGAATAAAAGAAATGAAAAAGGAAAAGAGATTAGATTGGGTGGGGGTGGAGCGAACAAAGTTAGCTCACCTAATCATTAGCTCTACCGTTGCTCTTCATGATTCAATAGTGGTAGCATTAGCATAGTAGTAGTGGATAAAGTCTAGTGCTCTAATTTTTTAATGTCTCTTCTTTAAATTTAATAAAGGATTTGAGGGGAAATTCATTGTCTCTCTCGTGGAAATGGGCCGTTCCCGTATGATTAATTTAGTAGGTCGAATTGTACTATTCTTAAGAGTTAACCAATTAAAAAAAGAGTTAACCAATTAAAAAAAAAGTCAATGTGGAAAGGAAAGGGGAAAGAAGGTGACAAAAACTGAGGAAAAGAAACGTTAGACACGTGACAGTGATTAAGTAAATAGTGGAAAATTAAACGGAGCGAAATCAGAATCGAAAGACGACAAATTCAAACCAAATTTACATGTGAATTTCAATTTATTTCGCATTTCAGTTTCATTTCATCAGACCCAAACCCAAAAACCCAATATCCAAACCCATATAACTCTTGTCCTTTGCGTGCGTGTTGTGTCAAAATCCAAATCCAAATCCAAAAATTTTAAAAATAAAAATAAAAATCAAACGCCTTTGATTTGCTTCGCTTTTTTCATTTTTAAGTTAGAGCGCGCCGCGTCAACACCCCCCAACCCCCACCTTCGGCCCCCCGTTACCCATTATCCCCATTATTTTTTCTATATATACTCTTCCCCTTCCCCTTGTTTTCCCCATTTCTTTCTTCACCCTTTTTGTTTTGCTTCCGCTTCTTCAAGAGAGAGAGAAAGGCTCGTTTTTGCAGTTTGGGTTTCGTTTTTCTTCACTGTTCCGGCGCCAGGTTAGTTTCCTTCTTCGTTTCTCTTTGCTTATTCTGTTTAAAGTTTCGTGCTTTTGATATGTTTGAGAATGGAGCAATTTCTTTGCCCAGTTTTCAGATCCGTTTGCATTTGATCGTGTATTTTGGTTTTGGGTTCAACGGTTAAAGCTCTGGGCTTTAAGCTCCTTTGATCTTTAGCTGGGTTGTGTCAATTTTGTAATTTTGTTAAAAAAGCTGACTACTTTCGTACCCAGAATAGAAATATTTATATATAGTAGTGATAGATAGCAAGAGACCCCGCCAAAAAAGTGTATCAAAATTTTTGACGAATTTTTTGGTATTATGTTGGGCTCTGCAGAAGAAGGTTAGAGCTTTACGAGGCTTTGGTGGGGATTTTCATAAAAAAGACTTGTCTTTTTTTTGGTCAACGTCAATGGAGGTATACGGCAAAACCATGGCTGCTGCCCCTGGAAATGTTATTTATTTGTCTACTATTCTGGGCCGTGATGGGCCTATGCCTGTTCACAAATGCGATTGGAAATGTCAAAATGAACATGTTTGTGGCAACATGTATCGCTGCAAACTAACAGGAATCACTCATATCTGTGACAAGAATTGTAATCAGAGAATTTTGTATGATAACCATAGTTCCCTTTGCCGGGCAAGTGGCCAAGTGTTTCCCCTTACTCAAGCTGAGGAACAGGCGGTCAGAGGCGTCAGGAGGAAGCTTGATGCTGACAATTCCCCACCCTCTGATAGCTGTGGTTTTAAGCGCAGACGCGATGCGCAGTTTCATCCTTCTCCTTTTGAGAGATCTTTTGCTGCTGTTAGTCCCATCTGCAGCCAAGTTGGAGAGGGCATGGATATGAACTAGATTAGATTAGAATTTAGATTATATATATATAGTACCACTACTATTATTAACCTCAAGGACTCCTTTTTATCTTATTTCGCTCTTACTGTTCCCCTTAAAGACTTATTCCATTTTGCTTCTTCTCTTGGGACGAATTATGGATATTAGACTTGATGTTGGTGATCTAATGATGGATCCGCCTGTAGGAAAGACACTTTTAATATCTTATCTTAATGCTATGTAGTTATTATTCTAGCTTACTATGAAACTTGAATTTGATTCAGTTTCTTTCTAACTCTTCTTCTACTTAGCTTTAATAACTTTGGCAGCTACAGGGTGCTTCTAGGACGTAAATAGGATTTGAATTGTTATGTTTTCCTTTGAGCACTTCTTTGCTTATTTATGTTTATTCTAATTGCTAAATTTGTACTCCCTTTTTGGTATTATTTTGTTGAATTCGCTTATTTGTGGATGTATGGTGCGAATTCGGATTTGTAAACATTGTATTATTTGTTTTCTTACATTTTTGCTCTTTTATGATTTGATTCTTTAACTAATTGCATTGTGGTTTGTACTAGTGTAATGCAGGTTGTGTAGAGGAATGACATGACTATTGTCATGTGCTTTATGTTTTCCTTGTTTATTTCTTTTGTTTCTTTTCCCGGTTAATTTGTTGTTATATAAGATCCTGAATTGTATGTTGGTTTTGCAGGGGTTGAAAGTGTGCAATTCAGGAGAGTTTAGATATGATTTTGCAATAAATAGTTGAAAATTTCCTTTTTGTGCTTTGTGGATTCAAATGTTCTGACTAGTTGTTTTAACAATTCCTGTGCAGGTAACTTTGACATTTGCTTATGTGGGATATCACAACCATGGCTATACCTGCTGAAGAACTAGATTTGATGTTGTGCCCCTCGCCTGCTATTAGCCATCTGACTTTTGGAGTGATTGCCCCTTTTGGATGCAAGTAGAATCAACCTTACTCGTTTCAAACATCACATTGTTTTATCTTAAGAGGGAAACAAGGTTGAACCAATGGCTAGTTCCTTATTGTACAGATGCTCTGTTGAGTTTTGCACTGCCAAGAACTGCGACAAGCCGACAAGCTAATGTTTATCGGTATGTTGTTGCAGCTTTGGTGATGGGGAATCATCTGCTTGGCTGGTGATAAACACCTATTGTGTTACAGCTACGGTCTTCCTGAATATAGGTACAATTTCGACTCGAGGATGTTACCTGGTCTCCCTCCCAAATTAAATGGAGTTTATATGCAAGGTAATTGATCTGCTACCATTTCATTGCTTGGTTAACCTACATTTTCTCATCTCTATGCTGAGAATGAAATAACATATGATGACATTTTGCTTAATATGTTCTAGTAGATCACCTCTGCTCCAAGTGTTGGTCCATATGTGGAATTGATGAAGAAGTGAGAGATCTTGGCCATTTATGGATTTGTCCGGGAATTAGATTTTGTTAATTAGAAGTCTCCCTTTTCCAGGCATGGTCGGATGTTCATGTAAATTATTGAGGGCAACTGCTGAAAATTTAAAGAATTAATGAGTATTATTAGTAAAAGATTATTTTTGTACTATAATATTTGCTGCCTATACTCTCTTAGGTATACCAAAGTTGTAAGGTATACCATTATTAATAGACGAATTGTTTGAATATATTAATGGAGTGATAATTGAATATCCTCATTTGATTGTAATTTGTATACTTCTTTTTTATTTTTGTTCTCCCAAAAGCAAGGAATGCGTGATTATGAAAAAAATCTTAATTGTACCAAAAAAAAGACAAATCCTTAGGTAGGAACTATGAAGAAAATTGTTGAGTAGAGTTTTTATATATATATATATATATATATATATATATAACAATTGTTGAGTAGAGAGTTAGGGTATAATAGAGTTAGTTCAATAAATAAAGAGTAACGGGTGAAATGAAATTTAAAACTATGGAGGATGAGTATACCTAAATCTTTATTCGACATAACCAACCGTTAGCACGTGATTTGACAGACTTCACGATGTTTCCATTTTTAAATGTTACTAGTAGTTATTAAGGTGCAACGGCAGAGGCCCAAGCACGTTGCTTTTAACGGCTCTCAGGAATGTGACTTGCGATTGCTGAAAGCAAAGATTTTCCTTTTCTGCTTTTTCGCTTTGTGCTTTCTCACGTTTTCATGGAGTATTAGATCATGATATTAATATACTCCAATTGTAGCGGCAGGTGGGAATCTGGGGCCCTGGGGCCACTACAACCATATTCATACATATATCGATTAGACTGTATATATATATAGTATATAAAATTAAAATTTGCATTTACATGTGACGCATTACTTATGAATCAGTGACGAATTTAAAAACCCAAGTACCCAACGATATATGGATAATTCCTTTTTAGGCCATTAACAAACAATAACCTAGTTCTATTGATCTCCTTTTATTCAGTGATAGTTTTGTCAGTTGTCCATAAGCCAACCGGCACTTTACTTCCAAGGGTTGATCTGCCAAAAGCACAACAGAATAAACCATGCCAAAACCAGTAAAAATATATTCATTCAATGCCACCATGAGTATATATAATAGAGTACTTTCTTTTGCATTTTGATGCCAATTTATAATTATGACTGTTAAATATACCTAAAACTTAAAGAAACAAAGAACATGATGTGCTAGAAACAAGACCCTCCTTTTTTATCATAAAAATTAGATCGAATTCGAAACATCTGCTCTTACTCAAGCCAACTAAAGGAATTTATGCTACCACTAGTGTCTATAATTGGCTGCATTGATTGTCTCTCATTTTTTGGCTTTAGATTTCTTTGAAGCGGCTGTTTTCTTTCTTGCTTTTGTGGCCGGCTGCTGCTTTGCTCCTACAGGTTTACCTCTCTTCCGTGACGTCTGCATCAATACCATTATTAGATAAATCTTATTCTTGCCATACATTTCCCACCCCCTATTCAACAAAGATAAACTTAAATGAAAGTTTTAGAATGCATACAGATGCTTTATCAGCTTTTCCTTTTCCTTTTGCTTTCCCATTCATTTCTCCGACAATGTCCTCATTTTGATCAGTTTGATGATTAGTCTTAGGCATCTTGTCAAGCTCATCTTCAGAATCAAATGTGAAGCCATCTAGCGTACCTATTGCACAAGATAACATTTTAATAAAAGTAACATTCTTGCCAGTTGCCCGGATTCTACCATCCCTTTTCTTTATTTCAAAAAAGGACTATAAATATAAAAATAAAAATAAATTGCTGAAATAAGCCTACCTTCGACCATTGTTTCTGCCTCATAAACGTTGAATTGTGGCTTAAGTTGAATGAAGTCATTCATGATAGCCTCAATCTGAACAGAGAATATGTAATTTACAGAGAACAATAAGAAATTTAATGGCAATGCTGAAGAAAGTATCAAATACCTAACTAACCGACATGGCATCAAAGGTAGTAGGACAAACCTTAGCCTCAGACTGGCCAAAGCTAACCTGTAAAAAAAAAAAAAACCGTGTAAATAAGATTGATAGAATTAAAAAACTACAATTAGAAAAAGCAGGCCAGAGTATACGCACAATGCAAAATGTTCGGGATGGCACGATTGTGGTTTTGTAAATGGTTCCTGAGAAAAAAAAAAGCCATATAAAACCAGTCGTAAGAGATTGAGGAAAGATAAGGTCTTCAAAGTGGAACTAGAGTATATCCAAAGTTTTAGCAGAAAAAGTACAAGTTATATAGGTAGGTATATATATTATTCTTTTAAACATCAAGATCTCAGCATCTTACTAAGCCCTTAGAGAGGAGAGGATTCTTCAAAAGTTCAAACACAACAAACAGATATTTCATCTTAACCTACAAGATGCATTTGAACCAAACATACCTTTTAAGTCTAGTAACATGTCATGATTTTCAGATGCAGAATCTGAAATTACTATTCGTCCTACTGCTCCCAAATCGCCACTCAAATCTACGGAATCCCCTTCACACTCAATAAGTGCCTGCACAAACCACAAAGCCTCTTGTTATAACAACTGGTGTAACTCAATTGCAGAGACAAATAATCACACGCCCAAAATTTATAATATTAATAATTCTATAAGATTTAAGATCTCTATAACATAAAATTTTGGTTTCCCCCGAGGTGCCTTCATTTTTTAGTTTTTCACACAAATGAAACAAAAACCGGATCATACTAAAAGGTTTAGATTTTGTTTACAATAAAAGAAAAAGAAAACCAAACACCTTAAAAGTCCAGAAGTAGACAAACAAAAGATACAAGTTAAGATTAGTTTCTTGGTTTTCCCAGGTTGTTTGCAGAGTTTTATTGACTGAGAAACTAAGCAAATCAACAAGTTCAGATTACTTCTGATTTATTCCTAGGAGCAGTTAAATCTCCCTTAATTGATTTCCTGCATAATATAAAAGGAAAGCCTCACAATGTTTCATAGAAACTAAAAAGTAAATGCCAATTGCCAACAATCCTTTTTTTGAAATTCACAGCCAATTCTCTAGGAAAGGTAGATGTAAAGAAGCTATAACTATGACAAACTGTTCCTTACCTTTGAACGATGAACTTTCTCAGAAAGTACCAACGGCAACCTTGAGGTGGAAACCTACATATTATAAAATATTGACGAATTCAATGAGACAGATGACAGAGAATAAACAATCACAATTGCTACCAACATTCTTACATGAGGCTCAATGTGCTTTTCAGATGCCTCCTCCTCAGCAGTTTCCATGTTACCATCATTTTCTGTATCATAATCAGAAATTGCATGTGAAGCAACTTAGGTAGCTTTATCACATAAACAACCTTTTTATATCAGCTGTGTGAATGTTTTTAAGCTAGCCATACCCAATGAAAGAAAGCTAAAAGCAAATTTTTACATTTATAAATCTGGCATTATACCTGCTAGCTTTGCCTCGTCTTTCACATTCTTCTCCTTTTTGGGAGTCTGACCCTTGACCTTTAAGCCTTTTTTGGGAGATTTTCCTTTAGAAGTCTTCTTTTGTGGAGACTCTTCACCTCTGCCAGTCATGACTGGATCATTGGCCTCTTCACTCTCTTGAGTTAGAGATATTGTCTCCTCCCTTTTGGGAGAATGGCCGGGAGAAGACTCGGAATCTGATGATAATGTCCAAATTGAACGATTTGCTGCCTGTTCAACATCTATCCACTTTCATCAGCATCAATACTAACAGAAGAATGCTATTGCCCTCCAATTTAATTAGTCATATTATAGTCAGTGTATGAGAGGTATGGAGTAAAATATACATTCAGATGATGCTTTTCATACTGTTCAATGAATGAAAAGTGCTCATGGAAATCATTTATTTCGGAAAGCAAAATTGATTTATAAATTCTAAAAAGCAGCTCCAACTAAAATTTTTTTTAAACTCTTGATGAATTTCTGATAGACCATGAAAGGCTATAATAAGAGAGAACCCTGAATTAGGTAATCCCAAGGCTATAAAATATGAAGCTTCTTACATGAGACTTTGAGCGTTTCTTGGATGTTTCTTCTGTAGCAACATCTCCATCATCCCCATTCCCTGTATCATTGCTATAAGTTCATAGTGCGAAAGTTGTAAAGAACAAAGTCAAACTCAACATACTTATAAAACAACTTTAAAGAGGGTAAGAATGGGCTTAGAATCAGAAGTCGATTTGTTTTTTGCACAAACTATCTAAGTGACACACCAGTTATTTACCAACAGCCTTTTATCCGTTCTTTAGATTTCGTAAGAAAATAACTCTGTTTTACCTTCTGATTTTTTCAAGACATCTTTTTTCTTCTTTTTGAAAGGAGTTTGATCTACTTCATCACGGTTTCTGTTGTTCTTTTCCAATGTAGATGAGCTGTGAAGCAAAGTGTCTTCATCATCAGTTTTATCTTTCCTAAGTGGACTACCATTTGGTGAAGAATTATAAGAATCCGAAGATAATGTCAGCGCAGAAGTTGGTGCCTGAAAACAAAGTAAATTATCCCATTCAATAAGAGAACAAATAGAGGTAGGAATCCAAATCAACAGCTTCTAAATTGTTGCAAATTCAAGAGGTTGAAAAGAGAGCAATTTGATTAACCCTTAAACATTAACCGTAAATTTAATTGCAAGAATATCTTCTCAAGTAAAAGCATTATTGAAGAAATTACAGACTAAAGCACGTAACAAACAAACCTAATTGAACTTCTTTGGAGCTCAAAAAATTAAAATAAATAAAGACGATGAAGCACCAGCATTTAAGTAATATATAAATACCTGAAAAGAACGCAACCAATCTGGAGAATCTTCCCGGGAGCTGCTCATTGTGACTTTCAATTCTTCCCTGACATTAAATTACAGAAATTTATAATGTCAATATTTAAGCTAAGGAATCATAAAAATAAAGAGGCAGTAAGATTCAAATGAATCACATAACAAATTTAAACAGATAAACCCTAAAAGATTCAAGTTAAGGTAGAAAATATATGCATCTAAGATTTTAAGTTAATAAGCTGTTTAAGTAGTAACAACGAAATAGTAGCAAGCCTCATACCAATTAACCGAAACTTAACATTACCGAGCTTAGATAAAAAAACATAAAACTAAATAAGAGAGAAAAAGGATAGAAGGCATTACCAGAGGAAAGGGGAAAATGAAGAAAAGAAAAAGCAAGCGAGGGAAGAGGAAGAAGAAGAAGAGGGAAAAAGAGCAAGAGAAGTGGGCGTTGCAAGGCGGGTTTTTTGCTTTCCACGTTATAGTTCCTTGGGCCTAAAGCCCTAAAACGAATCCCCATGGCCAGACCCAAAGTTAAGAAACTTTCTGGTTCAGCATGAGATTAGGTTTCCTAACTGGGGTGATTGGACTTGGGTCACTTGGCATAAGCAAGAAGAAGAGAGACGGCAATTAATGGGCTGAAAGAGGTTTCGCTCAAAGCCCATTTTTAGAACCTAAAACCAAAAACAAAAACAAAAGTAAAAACAAAAAACAGGATGCTGTACCAAATATCTTAATCTATATCCTCCTCTCCAGCGACGTGAAGCAAGCGGCAAGTGTTTACACTTTCCGAAACCTGTTCCGTCAAAATTACACCAATAATCCTAAAGATAATATGGAGGGAGGGAAAGAGCAAGGAATGGTAGTTGGTAAGTTCATATCGCAAAATCCTTTTGAACAGTTGCAAGCGAAGTATAAGCAATTGGAGAATGGTCTCAAGGTATGGCTAGCAAAGCAGTCTTTGCCTGTCGAGGCGGCTGTGGTGACGGCCGCCAGCGCTATTCAAGGTGCTGCTATCGGAGGTTTTATGGGTACCCTCACCAAGGATGTCTCATCCACTCTTCCAACGCCTCCCCAGGGTTCCCTCAACCCCCAAGCCATGGCTTCTCTGCAGCAAGCCCAGGTCTGTCTTTTACTTTCATTCTTAATAAAGCTCGATCTTTCAGAGGTGTAATCCCAAAAATCTAATAAAACTAGTAGTTGTGACTAAAACTTAACCAAAAACTCGGTTTTGCAATTTTCCTCTTTTACCTTTTCTATTACTGCAATTTGTCGGTTTTTAGTTTAGGGTAAAGGCCCAAAGCCAGAGTTTATATGTTTTTTTTGTGTGCTTTCAATGTGAATTCATGTGTTAATATTGTTCGTATGATTTTCAAGGGGATTGGCTTGTTGTTTGGTACATGCTAATTGAGTTTATTTTTGTTACTTATTGCCAAAGCGTCAGCTTTTAGTACTAAAGGGTTTAGTAAATAGCACTGATGTACTCATAGATAAATGGATTGTATTGATTAGAAAGATGTTCTTTTTGGTCACAGGCTCTATCAGGAGGTCCCTTGGTTCAAGCTCGCAATTTTGCAGTGATGACAGGTGTTAATGCTGGCATATCTTGTGTTATGAAAAGATTGAGAGGGAAGGAGGATGTCCAATCTAGGTAAGACCATTCTATCACAATTTTCTTTATCTTTTCTTTCTGTTGATTTATAGCTAGGTTTGTTGTTATGAATTGACTTGAATTTGTACATACACAGTAAAACTGTCTTTCATCATGTATTCTTATCTTGTTGTTCTGTTTTTTGCCCTCAGTCATGTACTAAATTTCAATGAGATACTTGCTGAGATTCAAAAATTTTATGATGTCATTCATTCGTTAAGGGCCAAGTAAATCTCGGCTTTACAAATGTTAAGGTCAAAAGGTTTTTCCATACCATGGAAATGTTATGGTAGCAAATCTATGTTGGCTTTTTTCAATTTAGTCATTTAGAAAGCAGTGTTCTCCTCTGCTTTGGTCTAACAGGAGCCCAGCTAGCTTGACAGAGTATTTGGGGAAGGATGAAGTCTCATATATTCCTCTGGTTCATTATTTACTCTGAAGTTCTTGCCATATAGGAACCAACTTGATTTTGTTTCTAGATGCTAAAAGAGGCTGTGTCAGTAGGTGGGATAACAATTTTTTAAGATGTTGTCAGCTTTGAACTCTGCTTATTTAGATTGAATATAGAAACTTGGAGTTACTTTTGTCAATGAAATGCAGAATAAGTTTCTTCTTCCAATTGCTCTGGCAAATTCCACCTCTTAACCAACTTTGGTTTCTGTGCTGCTAGAGGGCAATCTACTTTCTGTACCTAACTCTCCCATCATGAATTAAAACTTCAATATTGTTTATGGAGACCATTTTGGATATTGTGTGCGGTAATTTGAATATTGTAGTTGATTGAAGATTTTTCTTTGAATAGAAAACAGTAGCCTTCATAGTTTTTTAAGTTAATTGACCTTTTACCTAAGATTTACCCAAATGTTGTATAATTGCAGCATGGTTGCAGCTTTTGGTTCTGGGGCTATGTTTTCATTAGTGAGTGGCTTAGGTGGCCCAAATCAGGCTGGAAATGCGGTCACTTCCGGACTCTTTTTCGCACTTATTCAAGGCGGACTTTTCCAGGTGATTCATTATCTTAATCGGCTGTCTTAGATCACTATTTTATCTACAGCCCATTTCTGGTTATTAATGACCCTGAAAGCTATGAACATATGATAGTATGCTTGCATATATTTTATATAATGTGACATGATACATGGTTTGCTAAACTTTTTGAATAAACTTCTATTAAAAGTATCATATATCCATGAGCGTCTCAAATACATTTACTCATTTGACAGTTATACATTCTGAATGAGTTCCACTTTGAAATAGTTCTTTATTGGCATGTGGTTTCGTATCTAATAGCATATTTTTGTGATTTTGCAGATATCGCAAAAGTATTCTCAACCACGTCCTGAAGATCCGTACTATTCCAGAACAAGATCAATGTTAAATAATCTTGGCCTACAGAACTACGAGAAGAATTTCAAGAGAGGCTTGTTAACAGATAGCACATTACCATTGCTCACTGATAGGCAAGCATTTGAAAGTTTTTTTTCAACCGGTGGTTTAACTTTCTAATTAATTTCTTACAAATGGTGTTAATATTGCTTATGGGTTTCAATTGTCATGGCATGTTTCAGTGCTCTTAAAGATGTGAGGATACCCCCTGGACCAAGGCTCCTTATTCTTGATCATATTCAGAGGTTTGGCTCAAACTTCCATCTTGGGTCGTTATTTCCCTTGACCATTGAATTCTATCTCAACTTCTGATTATATATATATATATATTTGCCTTTCAGGGACCCAGAATTGAAAGAGATCCGAGCAAGACGTGGGTGAATCTCTATTGTCAAATAGGAGAGTAGTTTATCTTTTTTGGATGAAATGAATTCCTTTTTTGTTTCCGTTGTTCTTAGCATTGAATTTCGACAAGGATGCTTGTGTACTTGTGTTGAACTCTTTAAACAATTTGCTCTAGTTTTAAAATATCCAGTAGTTTCAGTTGCTGCCATTATACTAAGCATCAGGTGAAGATGCTAAAAGTATGAGCTTGAATGCAATAATTTTGGAATTCCACTGTTGCTTTTTCTAAAAAAGGCATTAATAGTCCCAAATTTAACATGGTTTAATGCTATCCTTGCTGCTGATAACAATTTCACCCAGAGCTCGAAACCCAAACACAGATATGACCGTTCAGACTTAGGGCAGGTGTTGGATCTCATCTCTGGGAATGTGGTAATGAAGATGGTGAAATGATGCAATCCATTAATACTAAAAGTGCGGTGGGATAGTGAAGTGAAGTATTGAAACAGGGACAAACTTCCCAATAATTGAAGGTCTGTTTCAGCAAGTAACTGTTGACAATATGTTGTTTTCTGAAATGGAGAAAGAAAACGAGAAAGTGACTTCAAAACTGGTATTAACAGCAGGGGCCCGGATTATAGATAAAGGATTAAAGGCATTGATATTTAAACTTTTCTGGCCATGTGTGGTTGTATTCCTAAAACGTATAGGCGATGGACCATTTTGGCGCGAACGGCAACCATCACCAATAGGCAATAGCCCTAGCCTTTTCTTTTTCCAATTAAAACTTTGAAATTTTTCACTTAATATCAACAAAAGAGGAAAACTCCGTTTCCGTTGAACGGGGCCAAGCCTTTTAAGGTCTAACTCATCATGTTACTGTGTTACACCCCTCCTTTCTTTTACTTTATTTTCCTCTTCCCAAACATCTATAAAAGCAAAAAATCATGAAGTCAGTGAACTGAAGATAGTGATTTTGAGCAAATACGCAAGTGAGAAAAATCAATCTGTCATTTAGCCTGATAGTAGAGTATTGAATTATTAGTTTTAATGACTAGATTTCGATGTTTTAATAGTCTCAAGTACCAAAAAAAAATCACATGCTAAAACCAGAATTTGATGTGCTAAAACGTTTTGAGATATCCTCAAAGATCAATTATCTTGGTTGTGAGACATCCACGCGAAGAAAAAGACAAAAAACTTTTACTTTTATAAGTAATAATTATAGGCTGTTTTTAGTAGAGCGGTGCGGTAGCGGTACGAATGACACTGTTTAGCAACTGTACAAATGGGATTACACTTTACAGATTAGATTAGGTACTGTACAGATGAGATTATTAGAGCAGCGATTGAAACGATTAACCTCCATTTGACCCAAAACGATGACGAAACGATCAAATAGTAACGGTTAACCTCCATTTGACCCAAAATAATGACGAAACGATCAATAATGGTGAAACGGTTACAGATACACGACCACAACTCAGGGGCTAAAAATCAACTAAACTCTATATTTGTCAACATATATGTAAAAGTCTAGATTTCATGATGTAAATTTTGAAATTTCTCTATTTTCATATCCAATGCTTGGATTCATTAAGATATCTTTTATTATATAATAATAATAATATATATAAAAGAAAGACGTAACTAATCCCATCAGAAATTGATCAATTAACTGCCCCCTAATGAAGTCAAGGGTCAGGTGGAGATAATATGTCTCTATTTCCCCGACTTTAGCCCAAAAATGAAAATAGCCGGGAAGAATAAAATCAGACGCAGAAAAGCCAGAAACTACCATATATAGCAAAACATCATAGGAAAATCAAACGCCTGAAATCACAACAAGGGATCGTCTTCATTACTAAAAGAAATAATTGTTACAACTTACAACTTCAAGCCTAATAGTAATATACATGTACGGCAAGTCGCTAGGATTCAGATCATGATTCAGGCCTCAACGCCTTTGTTACATACTAAAAACATTAAACAAAAGCAGAAGCCAAATATATATTATATATATTTACGTGGAAACCATTGGGAAAGGTGGGAAAACAGAGAGGCGTAGAAAAGGGAGTGATGATCAAAGAACGGAGAGGGAAGCACGGTGGTTGTTGACGGCGGAGGAGAGGTTAGCCTTGGAGAGCTGGTCCATGAGGGAGAGGATTTGGGCGTTATAAGCACGCGCCTGATTGACCGACTCGGCTTCCAACTCTCCTAACTCACAGCACAGCCTTTCCTCCGCCTCTTCCGCCACCCTTAGCCTTTCCCATGTCTTTTGTAACTCTTTTCTCATTTGCTCTTCCCTTTCCCTACTCTGTTTCAGCTCTCTCTCTAACTCCTCGTTTCTCTTCCTCAACTGATCATCTTCTTCCTCTGTTTTCTTCTTTGCCATGGGTTTGGTATTGGCTACAGCGATCATTGGAGCCATTAATTCTTTTTTGCTCAAATGTTTTTGGTGGAAAAATGAAAATGCAAGTTTTGGTTACCTACTTAGCAGTGGACTCTTTTTATAGACTGAAACCTCCCAAGTTTAAGGCGAATACAAATGTCTAGGTTCAATGAATCTTGTTTTTAATTTGATGATTGTTGATTACCTATTTGCTTAGCTAAGTTTTCACCCTCGGTTTTGATCTCCTCTATGGGAATCAATATAGTATAGAAGTTTAGTGCTATTATAATAGCATTTCATTTCATTTGCTTTGCATTTTTCATTTCGTCTTTCTTGTCCTTACTTGCATTAATTAATGAGAGTATGTGACCAACAAGGCAATAACGACACACATGACTCATCGGTTTTAGGGCTTTAAACGTGGAGTTGGGCCCCAGTCTTTAATTGTTTTAAATTGGGTTTGGGTCCATTTCGACTTCTTTAATTAGGAAAGGTTTCATGCATTTTTTTATTTTGTCAAAAAGAAAAAATAATAATAAACTTTTTAAAATTGGCTTGTACATAACTTTTAGCCTATTTTTTAGCCCATCTTATTAAAATTAGGATGTTTTTATGCATATACTTTGTATTTGTATAGATTTCAAAATGGATTAAATAACAAAGTGCACCCCAAAATATTAACAAATGGACAATTTGCACCTCAAACTTTAATTTTGGCCAAGGTGGTACCCAAACTATTAATTTTGGACAATTAGCACAAAATTTTGATAGATTTGTGACATGTGGTACCCAAAGCGTTTGATACATGGCAATTTCCATCCAATTTTGGGTGCTAATTGTCTAAAATTAATAGTTTGGATACCACATTGGCCAAAATTAAAGTTGATGTAAATTATCAATTTATTAATAGTTTGAGGTACACTGTATATCCTCCATTAAAATAATAAGTTTTAGTGATCCATAATCCATCCAACTCTTTTACCTTTTAAAAACAAACAATTATAGTAATTCCAAAGTCAATATTGTTCCTACATTATAAACAAACAACAAATATTGAGATTTCCAAAGTTAAAATAAAGTAAGCCGTTTGTGTGAAGCTAAAGTTATTGTCCCTACTTTTTGTGGGCTAATTGCTTAAATAAGGCCCTAACGTGTTCCAAAATGCTCAAATAAGGGGCCGATATTTTAATTTGACCAAATAAGGGCCTAACGTTATCGAAAATGCTCAAATAAGGGCCTGATATTTTATTTTGACCAAATAAGGCCTAATGTTATCGAAAATGTTCAAATAAGGGACTGACATCAGTTTGGATGACGCGTGAGAATTTTCGACGTCAGGCCCTTATTTGAGCATTTTGGCAAACGTTGGACCCTTATTTGGCCAAATTAAAAGACCAGGCCCTTATTTGAGCATTTTGGCAAACGTTAGACCCTTATTTGACCAAATTAAAAAATCAGACCCTTATTTGAGCATTTTTACAAACATTAGACCCTTATTTGAGCAATTAACCCTCTTTGTGGTCAATACTTATATCACTATGTGTTTCCGGTTTATGAGCACTTTGTCTATACATGGTGTTTGCTTAGTCGATTAGCATTTACAGTGGTATTCTATATTTTTCAACCTTACCCCACCATGCACCATGGAAAAATAGAGGATATTTTTTGCTTCCATCACAAGTCTATGAAATGCGTTAACAAATATAAAGACTTTATTAAGAGGTCAAATAATCTAGATACCATCAAAGTCGCATTCAAAATCTTCCTCAAAGAAAAAAAATCCATTCAAAATCCGTTTTAATTATGTGAATTTTATCAAGTTTTATTCATATTTAATATTTTGACGGTAGAGATCACTTGACTTGTAATAAAAGGTAAGCAGGTAACCTTCACAAACTTTTATTGATAGATAGGCTATAAATCCTGACATGTTCATATTATTCCATTCGACGGACTAGATCAAAAAAGAAACAAAAAAATGTTTGTGAGAATCCAATGCTCGGAATCGGGATAACAATCTTCTAAATAAAGCTGTGGAACCTCGACTTTGTTTCAAATTCAATGGTTAAGGTTTCAAAGCCCGTCAATTTCAAGGGTCGACTTGGAATTTTCTTTTTCCTTGAGTTATGACTTCTTCCAAAAATCTAAAATTGAAAATTTTGATGCGGCAAATTACACGGTTAAATAATCAAATTATAGCTAAAAATTTAGAGAAATGCTTATTTTGGGTCTAATTCTTTAGATTGAATTTGAATAGACTTAAAATTTGGATTATCGTCAACCAAATTAGATATTTTCGTGTACAATAGGTACAAATTAAGTATATTTTTGTGACGAATCCTTGTGTGTCGTGCACGCGTTAACATAAGAAACAAAGTATACTTAACGTCAAGAAAAAGGTTGATAACACGAATTTCTTATAACTAATTAGATCAATCTAAAGAATTACTATATCCAAATTGAGTCATTTTTCAAACTTTTAGTCCTGATTTGAATATTTACCCAAGCTACACATAACATATATAGAAAAAGAAAATTAGACGCCGGAAACTTGATTGAATTTAACAACAAATTAAGAAGGAATAGTTTACATTAATGCAATAGGAAAACTAAATCTGGCCGGGTTACAAACTCTCAGATCAGCTTCATCTCCATTAAAGTAAGTATTAGATATTAATTACTAACAATTTATGCAGTACTGAATCAGATGCCTCACGCCTTTGTTACATAATACTCTAAAAACAATTAGAACAAAGCAGAAGCCAAAATCAAATAAAACGAAAATGTAAAACAAAATTTATATAAATCAAGAAGCCTCAGGGGATAGAAATGGAAACAGGGGAGCGGTGGTTAATTGGCCTTGGAAAGCTGGTCCATGAGGGAGATGATGCGGGCGTTGTAAGCACGCGCCTGATTGACGGACTCTGCTTCTAACTCTCCCAATTGAGTGCAGAGCCTTTCCTCCGCCTCTTCCGCCACCCTTAACCTTTCCCATGTTTTCTGTAATTCCTTCCTCATTTGTTCTTCCCTTTCCCTGCTCTCTTTTAATGCCTTCTCCAATTCCTCGTTTCTCTTCTTCAACTCTTCTTCTTCTTTTCTTTTTGCTATGGGTTTGGGTTCATGAGCTACTGCCATGGCTGGAGCCATTTGCTCTGTTTTTTTTTTTTTTTTTGGATTGGTGGAGGTGATAAGTTTATGGTATGGATGGATCAAGCTACGTCGAGAACATTTTTTTATAGCCTAAGAGGCTTCGACCAAAAAGTGTCCAGGTTCAATGAATCTAGAGTGGTCCTTAATTGCAAAAGAAAAAATAATTGCTTACGTATTTGCTTGGCTATATGTTTGTGAACTTTATAAACCATCCAAAATTTCAACTCTCTTACTAATCCATCCGATTTGATATATTCCATTTGCTTTTGTCATAGCCGTCCGTCGGCACTCGGCACACGCAACCCAATGGAATTGGGTGTTTGCGTTTGGGTCCATTCGTACTCTGAGTTTGGCCCACTCCTTAATAATCTTTATTAGATTTTTGGGTCCATTCCATTCGTCCTTTTCTTTTTAGTTGGGGTCTAATGAATAAATCATTCAAGTTAGTAAAAGTTGGATAGGTTAGTTAGGCTAAAAGAGTAAAAGTAAAAGATAGAAGTTAATTGGGGAGAGTTTCCCCTGATTTCAGGTTTGATTCATCTTCGAATTCGGATTAGTCGGATCCAATATGATTATCTGAAGATAATATAAAATCAAATTCGAATTTGGATTAGTCGGGTCCAATATGATTATCTGAAGATAATATAAAACCAAATGAAGTTTTTTTTTAAGGTAAAAGGAAAGAAAATTAAATATGAAACTCATGGAGCTTCTCCAATCTATTACAAAAAAAAATAAAAATGGAGCTTCTCCAATCATCATCAAAGATTCTAGGGGCTCTTGGCTCTCTGATATCTAATTTTTTTTCCCGTTCTGTTTACTCTTTCCCCCTTTTCTTGACATTTTCCTCTGTTTTGAAATTTTGATCATCTCTCTCATTATACGTATGTCTTTCTGTTTTTTTCCCCTTAAAAGCAATAAAAATTAAATGATGTTTAAAATAGGAAGATACCAACGTAAATAGTCCCTAGTGAAATAATTTGAATGACGCACGGAAACATTTCCAAAATTTAATTTCAACTGCTGCTTTGCAAGAAGCTTAGTGAGTTAGAGTTATAATTAATGCGTATCTACTTCCGTACACGTGTTGGCTTGTCGAAATTATTTAACATGTGGTAAAAGGTTTTTGTAATGTATTAAGTTTTTGAAAATTAATCTATTTTTTATAATTTAGATGCCATATGGCCCATGTATTTGTAAACAAAATTTTATAATTTTATATGATTAATAACAAATGAAGAATGATGTATTTGTATTTGGTTGCTAATGCATTTTATATAGCTTGGATGGAGGATGCTCCATGATTTGATAGTCCCCTTTTGTTCCTAAGGGGACATCTCAGCGGTTAAAATCTGAGATTTCTTGTGGGAGGTCTCGGATTCAAATCCTGGGATGGACGGAGTGGGATTATGGGAAAGGAGATGACTACTTCCTATTGTGTAGTCCGTTTCAATATCATGTTCATGACTATCAAAAAATAATCAAAGTATATAATCGTATTTCCAAAAAAAAAATATAGAATCATATTTTGATTTTTTCGAGTAATATATTTTGAGTACATTACACGTAGAACTTTATAAAATTTGGAAGTAATCGAACAAAAGATTTGATTCTATATGATAAGAATTTTTTTCCTTTTCAAACCAACATGACATTGATCGCTTTGTAGACACTTCTATTTGTTATTAATCAGAAGCAACTAGAAGTAGGTTTTATGATGCATAATTATTATCTATTTATATATATTGAGAGTCTATATTGCACACAACATTTTTGTTTTGTAGCAACGTTTGAGGTAGAAATTGAAATGTAATAGGATTAGATACTAGTTAGTTTGTGCATAAAAGTTAGTACTTACAAGCAATACTTTGTGTACAAATAATCATTTAATCCTTTCATAACCTCAATTCATTTGAAAAGCATCTAGTAGAAATTTTTTTAACCATCTTTCAAATTTTGGCTATTTGAATTAGATAAGGAAAAATCTTGTAGGACTTTTGGAGGGGCAATAGAAACATTGATCTCTCAAAGCCTTAAGCCTATTAATGACCTTATTAAGTGGTAAAAAATCTCACATCTGTTACTCATGTATTGATGAGTCTTTTCTTCCTATGCATGCATATATTTGATTTCTCAAGGGAAAATGAAATAAAACTATAAGGGGGCGTTTGGTTGGGGGTGATCTTTGATCACCTGTGGTGATCTTGGCAGGTGATCTCAGATCACCCCGTTTGGTTACACTTTTTGGTTTGGTGTGGTAATCCGGATTACCCCCTGATCACGGATGATCTGGATTACCACCATAAACGCATGTAATCTTTGATCACCGGTGATCTTGCATCACTGGCGGTGTAAATTTTGGACTCCACAAGCGGGTTGTGGAGTTGACACATGTCTATTTTTTTTAATTAACTAAGTTTTAAATATTCAATCTAGTCCCTAAAGGATACATATCACCCTTTAATAGTCTACTAAACTCCAAGTATTGTATAATTTGACACACTATAAAAGTATGCTGAAAATATAATGTTTAGTGATATATAAGGCCCAAAGATGAATAACGTTGAAATGGCATGCTAGCAACAGGCTACAATGCTGAAAGGCCTATATATCACTAAACATTAATGCTGAATGCATTAAATTAGGCTCAAGCCCAATGGATTTCCCACTTTCAGTAGCTGAGCTTGCTTGACCTACGCTGACATCCCTATTTAGGCCCATCACAAACACGAATCCAAATTATTATAATTTTTTTTTTAAATTAAGTGAAAGTGATGCCACAATTATCATTTTCATAATTTAAGGAAAAGAATAAATTAAATAAATAAATTTATTTAATAGATAAGGCTTAAGTAAACTAAAGTTAAATGGGGAATCAATCTAAAATCAAACTCATTAATATTAATAGAGTTTAATTAATAACTATTAATTATATTAAACTTTAAGTTCCATTTAACTCCTAGATTCACGTTTCAATAATGAATTCCCACGTAAGTTCTTCCTTTTTAATTTATCTTAATTAGGGGGTGATTAGTAAAATTGATATAGGATTCGGCGCTGTCGTTTTTGATTCTAAAGCAAAAAAGGGAAGGCAGGAAGGATTAAGGAACCCTCCTACTTGGTCCGCGTCCGAATTCCATTATCAAAACTTGTCAATTTTTCCCAGACCAAAATATTCATTTTTCATTTGCCATTTTTTATCAAATCATTTTTTTTCCCAAAAAAATATATTCTATAGAGAGTGACGGAGAGAGAAGGAGTGTTCCTTTTGGTAATTTTCAACAGGGGGACTCCTCCCTAGTCTAATCCTCTGCGTTCTACGCAATCATTTTTTTTTCTTTTGATGTTTTTGATTTTCACGTCTCTTTTGGCTTTGAGTGCATATTACAACTCAACCCATTGTTTCTCTTAATCCACTTCCGTCTCATCTTCTCAAGCAAGTTAATCGAATTGCTAAGATCGTTTTTCGCTGTTGGCTTGGCTTCAACCCCATTGTTCAGTTGGAAATCCTTTTCCCGTCATTTCTTCCCCAATTAACAGGTAAGAATTTTTTGAATTCCTGAATCCTTGGATTTACCGCCCGATTTGTTCCTTGTTTATTTTCATTACGAACTGTTTGAGTATGGGTTTTTATTTTAAAACTTAGTTACGGATTAGATTATTGTATGAATGGTTTTTGCATCATCAGTTTCAGGAATGATTAGTGAAATCGTTGATGGGTCAGAGTTGAGAGGGAGCTTCCCTTCTCCGATTTTGTCTATTAATTTTAGTCGTTTTTGCAATACATCGCGATAAGAAGGTGGTTTATATGCGGATGGCTTGATTGTTTGCCATGGAAATGGAATCTGCAAAAGTGGAACAAATTGTTTCCCAATTCCGTTCCAAGATCTTGCACGTTATTTTGGACTCGAGGGTCCCTTCTTTTCACAACCACAGCCATCAACAGCAACAACAAGAACCGCTTTCTCTTTCTCGGGTGAGAAAGACTGACAGATGGTTCAATTTAGTATTAGGAGACCGCCCTGCGGCTCTGGAGAATCTCAATTTCTCCCTTAGGAATCTGTTGGATCCAATGATAATCGATATAATATTAGTTCAACATGGTTCTTGTTCCTCATCGGTGGACAATCTCTATTCTCCTTCGGCTGCAGCTGGTGGACCCTCTACTGAGACTGTTATAGAAAGATGGGTTGTTCAGTATGATTGTCCGCGAGTTTTTGCTACTCCAAGTGGTACTGATGCTTCTTGTTCTTATAAGAAGACTTACAAGAAGTCCATTATACTTTTGCGGTCCCTTTATGCGCAAATGAGGCTTCTCCCAGCTTATAGAATCTTTCGGCAGCTAAGTTCGTTGAGCCAGACATATAATTTTGATCTTATTTACAAGGTTTCATCGTTTAGTCATCCCTTCTCAAGGGAAGAGGAGGCTGCAATGAAAGAATATTGTTTTGTTCCTGTTGAGGCAATTCCGGGCCGCCTATGTGTGTCAGTGACTTACCGTACAACTCTATCTGATTTCAACCTTGAGCCTATGGTATCTTTGCCACCAAAGATTATAACAGATTATGTTGGAAGCCCTACCACGGATCCTATGAGATCCTTTCCTTCATCGGAGAAGGGTGTTAGAGCTACCTCCTTTCCATTGAGAGGAGTGCGACCACCATCTCCAGCTCCAGCTGCATTTCAACGCCCACACAGCTGGTCTAGTGGTTTTCACAGAGGATTCCCTTTTACACCAAATCAATCCGTTGCAGGATCTCCACCTGCTAATCGTACATCTCCTATGCCATATGATATTGCATCTCCACCTTCTGATATGTATGGTAATAGAATTCAAAATCAAAGACTGTCGACTCTACAACAAGTTACTGCTTATGATGAATATCAGCTTTCACCACCATTCTCACCATCTGCATCCCCATCTCCTCCGACATACTTATCTGCTAATCCCTTACTGACTCATCATCGTTCTGAGACAGCCCCTGTATCTATTCCACTTCCACTAACAAGCAGAAGCTCTAGATATCTTTCTCCTAACTCTTCTGATCCAAGTAGACATTCTCTCCCCCCTATGTCTCCCAGAAGCTCAAAACATGACAATTCATCTCAGGAATCTCCCTCTGCCATTCGGGCATACAGAAAAATGGAATCTCTAAGGGCTGGAGAATCACCTTCTGGCTTATCACCTCGTTATTCTGCACACAAGGTAGTCTTGAGTTTCTCTTCCTGCTATTTAAGGTTTTGCACTTCTACAGAGCTTTGCATCTTTATTTATGTGCAGTTGATTAGCCCATTACTCATTTGTTTCATAGGTGGTCAGAGATAGTAAAGAGGACTCAGGCCGGTTCTCTGGATTGTTATCTTCTAGTGGATCACCACGTATTGGATTCTCTAGAAGCTCTAGTAGATTATCATTCCAGGATGACATGGATGATTGTGAATTTTCTTGCCCTTTTGATGTTGATGATGTTGATGTGTCAGATTCCCTTGCCAGGTATATTAGTTTTTTCTATCTGACAGTCTCCATACCTTTACTGCATTCCTTGTTGAGGAATTATATAATGTTGGTTTTGATCCTGTTAGTTTTTAATTAAACTAGTGATTATCTTTGAAGCACTCCTCTTGTTTGAAAGTACTTCATATGAAAGTCTTTGCCTGAACTGGTGCTCTGAGGCTGTTCATTCAGTTTGCCTGGTTTTAGCTTAGCTTAAGTCTATCTTACATACACTACATCTCAATTTAAATATTTGGAATGGAGGTATCCATGAGACATCACTATCATTTGATTAGGTTGGGTCTAATTGTTAGTTTGTTACCATTCATAAGTATATCCTTGTTGGTTTGAAGCACTCTTCTAATTGTTAGTCTCTGGCCACGGCCAAAGGAAGTAAATCTACTCAAAACAAGAAGGAAAGTAATAGATTATATGTAGAAGCTTGGAGCCTGGTTAATGGTGTTATCTAGGTGGTCCTTTATGTCATTAGTCATTAGGAGGATGAATTCAAAGAGAGTATTTCAAAAAAGGATCTATTAAGAATAGTTCTATTCTTTAGTAACAGTGCCTTGTATCATTTTTTGTTGTTTATATGGAACAAGAGTGTGCATTTGCACCCACATTTTCTCGTTTCACTTACTTTTACTGATTTAATTCAATTCGATGTGGGGCTTCTATATTCTTGAGGCACCTGATTACTGTCTGTTGTTAGAGTGTGATGTTGTATAATGGAATGATCATGGTCTCGTTCGGCTTACATTTCTTATTCTTCTTTATGTGCTTGTGATTTGGGGTTTACAGTCGGAATGTAGATGGGAAAAAGGCTTCAGAGTTCAATGCACAGTCAGCTTCAGTTGGTAAAAAGTCGCAAGATGCTGCTGTTGGCATTCTTGTTCACATGCTTAGAACAGCACCTCCTCTGCGACAAGACTCGAGTTGCTATTCAACTCATTCATTAAGGAATGAATATGAGGGGGGTGTTGGAACTGCTTCAGGATTTTTCATGCCTCGTAAAACAGCAGATGCACTCGAAGAGCTCAGGAGCTATAGAGAAATGAAGGATCTACTTCTTTCGAAGAGTGGAAGAGTGATTAGGAAAGAAGACATGTAGTTGCTCTGTTGGGTGGATGGCAGGGTTTGTGGATGTTTATATTCATATATGGCTAATTGGCTATGAATTGGTTCCCCAATGTAAAACAGAACACATTTCATTGAAGCGAGGGTTAACAGATTTTATGTACATATATTATGAATGAACATTAGTTACAATCATCATTTAATTACAGTTACTCAAAATTGCTAATGAAGAAAGCTCTCTTTTGTAGACATTGTTCCTTGTTCTTTGGAAACTCCCTTGTATTTAGTTCCAAGGACTTCTTCTTCTTTTTTTTTTTTGCTCCAAGGACTTCTATTTTTGCGTTTTATTCCCAACAGTATTTATAGTAAGTCATTCTTTTCATAAATTTAAGCTAGTAGTATTTTGTATTTTAAGTTTTAATAAACTGTCACAATAATTTCATTATATTCGGAAATGGATATATAAACGCACTTGTCATGGTTTGAAAAATTAGTTTTATTTTTTTCACATCATCTAAAAAAGGAGAAAAAATAATTTCTTATTTTAGCAGCTTTGATTATGATGTCTGGAAAAGAGTAGTTTATTTGTTTGAAATTTGAATATTATTTTTTTTGAGGTATCTTTTTTAAAAATAATTTCCTGTAATATTTAGGGTTACGGTTTAAAAAAGAAAAAGTAAGAAAAGGTAATACTCTATGTTTTGAGTTTGTGGGAAAACGGAAGCGCAACGGATTTCCCTCCAATTTCTTTTTCTCTGTCTCGCTGTTTCTCTCTCTCAGTACAAAACCAAGCAACGCAGGAGGCGAATCGGCGGCTCAGCGGCTGCCGTCCAATCTTCTCTGCCGTCGTACCTGCTTCTGCTTTTGGAGGTTAGTCTCTCGATACCGATACCGTTATATCATCTTTCTTTCACGATTTGTTCCTGTATTTATTTTTTTCATTTTGTGCTTCTTTTTATCGGTAATCAGAAAATTAGCGATAACAGAAAGATTCAGATTTTGATCGCAATTGAGAAACATTGTTCAAAAAGGATAATCTTTTAAACTCTTCAGCTTTGAAGAAAGTACGGTCTATGGAGTCTTCGGTTTGTCCGTTTTGTCATCTTACAGTTCCCTCCTCGGAACTCCAATGGTATGCTCTTTTCTTCTACTTCTACTTCTACTTCTTCTTCATCTTTTGTTTTTCTTTTTTTAAATTGTTTAAATTCTGATTTTCGGTTTAAGTTTTTCAAAAACTAGTTGTTATATATGATACAGGCACGCCAACAGTCACTTCGAGGATGAGGATGAGGAAGTCAAAGACCTGAAATTGGCTAATCAAATTGCCTCTTCTTCAGGCTCCTCTAATGCGGATGATATTTCCTCCTTGATTTCTTTACAAACACGGAGCAACTTCTACCATGTCAAAGATGGATTGATTTCCTTGCTGAGAAACTGTTTAGAACTAGAAGCTCAACACAATTCATCTGTGACCATATTGTCTGGCTATGTGGACCACTTCCAAAGCCTTCGATCCGAGGATGTTGGTTGGGGTTGCGGATGGCGTAACATCCAAATGCTAAGCTCTCATTTACTTGCTCACAGACAGGAAGCTAGAGAAGTTCTGTTTGGTGGGGCAGGTTTTGTTCCTGATATTGTTTGTCTCCAACGTTGGCTTGAGATTGCTTGGGAAAGGGGATTTGATCCACCTGGTGCCCAACAATTTAACTGTAAAGTCTATGGTTCCAATCATTGGATTGGGACTACTGAATGTGCTTCTCTTTTCTGTTCATTTGGTCTTCGTGCTAGGGTGGTTGACTTTGGTCCCAAGGAATCTCAGACATTTTATCTTTCTGTACCTGGTTCTGCTCTTGGACAAGAGGTGGTTAAAAGGAAGGCAATCAAAGTTTCCGGACCTATGGACAGATATGTTCATCAAAAGCAGGGTTCGAAGAAGTCAAGACCCTCTTGTGACTCTTCGGGCGGTAGGATAAGTGATAATTCTAAAGGGAAAAGTGAGGGCCCTCAGGTTTTGGTTGATTGGGTGTGGAATTACTTTGCAGATGAAGGATTAAACATGTCTGGCTCCAGTCGTGTTGTAGTCAGTGATCGGGCGTAAGTGAACATCACCACTGCTGTTAATAACTTTGTTTGTACATTGATTTTAGTTCTGTGGTGTTCATCTAGAGAATGTCATATTGTTTTTGGCCAATTTTCCCTTCATAGTCTTATTAGATATTAAAAATATATGCTTTTGACTACATTCAATAATTTGTTTGACGGTAGCTTTCATGAGCAGACCTTTATACTTCCAACATGATGGACATTCAAGGACGATTGTTGGAATTCAAGCTAAACATCAACAGAATGGGAAGCATCAGTTCAATTTGTTGATTTTCGACCCTGCTGATGTCAGTATTTTGTGTCTATTAGCCTTTGATGGTTATCTCAAGTTCTTAACAGCTTGTAGATGTTGACAGTGGAAGTTCCACGGAATAGTTTGCTGATTTTAGTACTTACGCATCATAATTGTCAATATCACTGATGTGCAAGAAAAATATGTTTTCCTCACCCTAAATTTCTCACTTCTTCTATTATTTGCTTGTATACGGTTGAATACTGCAATTATGCTATGCACATTACTCATGCTTCTGTTTGAGTTATATTTGGTAGACGAGTTGTATGGTATGATTATCAGACAACAATATTTTGTTCAAAACTCAGGCCCAAAGCATCATACCAAATGCTAACCCTTGTAGCTGTAGACTTCAAGTCTGAATCACATGCCAGTCAAATATTTTTCAGTAATCTGGCAAGGGAAACTTGGCAAATAAGTAGTCAGAAAAAGTTCTCTTGCCTGACGTTGCCCAAGTTTTGAGGCGGGGGTGTCAACTATCAATTTCTTTGTATTGCTATATCACTAGAATCTTGTTCTATATATGTCTATGCCCTTTATTGGTGGCTTGGTGCATGCACGTTTGTCTATGTAATGTTACATTTTTTCTGTAATGTTTATGTGATCGTTGTGCAGCTAATACTACATTTTTTCTGTAATGTTTAACATAAAACAGCGAACAATTGCATTGGAAAGATCACTTCGAGAAAATTTTGGATGGCAGAAGCATATAAAAAGAGGAGTCCACACCCTAAAGAAGCCACAATACCAGGTTATAGCGCAGTTGTTAAAGCTATTCCCCTTTGACCTTGCTATCTTTTGATGTGTGAGCTTAATTTCTACTTTTTTTCTTTCTTTTTATAGTTGTGCTATATTGATCATGGAATTGCTAGTGGGGAGGAGCTGAATCAACTGAAAACAGTAAACAGTGTCTTCATTGAATTGTAGAGTAATATTTTCAACTTCTTTATCCTTATGTACTCTTATCAATTTCACCTAGTTGTAAAGTTGTGTTCCTCATCATTTCTCATAACAAGAATGATAAACCCTGTTACAGAGTATCTAAGTGGGATATCAGTACATAAATTGTATCAGTGCCCTTCTTTTTTAAGTGTTTTTTGTAGTTATAAAATTAATGAATTGCTTTATGTGAAAAAAGATGTTGGCAGTTAGCATATGCATCGTTTTGTGTCCCTTGATATCTTGTGGGTTTTTAAAGTGGGCATAATCTTGAATGAGGTTCCTCGTATGCTGATACAGCAATATTAGAGTTGGATGGGTAGAAAATTTTAAAAATTTTGCTCGTATTATGATGATTATATTGGATATATTTTATCATCTTTTAGCTTGAAAAGCCTTTAGTTACCTGTAATCTGCCTATCTGGACATCTAGCCATCCTTGCTGGTCAAACTCATCGATTGCAATTCCTTAGATCTATGGCTGTTTCAGACTTTATTATTGGTTCCTTGTCTCATATAGGCAAAAGACTTTACAATTTTTCTTGTCAACGAGCCACCATTGTTAGTCAAACTAATGGATTTCTTTATTTCTTGTTTCATGTAGCTCCGCTCCTGACAAACTGCATGATCGGCATGTGAACTATAAGCATGAAAAATCTGGTTCCTTAGGCAACAACCTGATGAAAGTTGGCCACTCCTCTCTTGACAACTGTATAAGTCATAATTGTCCGACGTATGTGGAACTCCTGTAAGTTACAGTGCACAATCAAATCGATTTTAAGAAGCCTCAAGTTTCCTATTCCTTTGCTCATACAGCTCAACTTGAGAAAATATTTATGTGCTCTGCCCCTTTAGTAGCAGGCATTCTATGTCTACATCGGAATTTGAGTAGGTTTTAGTAACTATATGGTAGTTCGAAATATTTTGTGTAGTTGTTGAACATGTTAAAAAATGGTAGGGTAAAAGTAATTTTTAGGTACTGAATAGTGTAGAATTAAAGTAGCAGAGAGCAAAAGGATGAGACTTGAGAGTAGCAAGTTTATCCGAGTACAAGTAGTATTAAGTATAGTAATGATGCTTTACATAGACTAGCTGCAAGCAATGATGTTAAAGAAGGGTCTGGTCTGGCGTGTAAATCTTGCAAAGACCAAAAACTAGTGCTTTGTCTTCAAACCGAAGAAAGTGCATCTTATCTTTTACAGTGATTTTATTAGCTCTTTGAAATTATCAAAGATGACAAGTATAGTTGCTACGTAATCAATAAACTATCAACTCTATTTATGATGTGTCCATAATTCATGGAAATCGGTTGGAGAAAATTAAAATTCCTTCTTTTAAAATGAATTGCTTTATTTTTCTCTTGTGGTAATAAAGTAAGAGAAAAAATCCCATATAATCTGCAGGGGTTCTTGAGAAAACATGAAAGGTAGGTAGAATGAAGGGGGGGAACGTGTCTATTTATTGTTGTCTTAAGAAATACAGTACAATGATAAAATATATGACAAAGGGCTGGGGTCGCCTGTTTTGCTTTCAAACTGGAGTACAAAACAACATGTGAGCATGTTTATTTCTTCTTATGTTTTGAGTACCGTAGTAGTAGTAATTGCTTATGTTTCTGTTTGGTTCGAAGTTGCAATTAAGTTGTTAGAAGGAAATGTGAACGACGAAAACAATTGCTGGGAGAGCTTCCTCTCATATACCATCTACGCGGTTCAACTTCGAAGTAATCGGAGCTCAATGTGGTCAAGGGTTAGTAGCAACATGTGAATGACGAACCTTCGAAAAGAAAAATAAACAAAGAAAGTGAGGGAGGGTGCAATTTAATATTATTCGCGGAATCTAGTATGGTTGAAAACTTGAAAGCTGCATTAGTTGTTTATTAGCCCAAAGACATAAAAGATCATATCACGTTTTCCTGATGAAAAGAAGAAATATAAAAAGAGAAGAGGAAGATAGGAACGGTATAGTGGAAGGGAAGTGGTCACTAACTTTGACAGCTTGGACATCGCCCAACCATAGCAAAGCTGTGGGACCAGACTAGCTACATCGTTACTTGTTACAGAATCCAACGGCTCACATTCGAGGATCTTAACCCAAGTGGCTCCGTAGTTCAATTTTCTCGTATATATTTTTTTCGATAAGTCGTAGTTTCATACATCATGAAATTTTTTTTTTGGATAATTTACATCATGAAAATTTATTTATACGCTTAATAAAAAAATACGGTATCCAATGCCAAAGTAAATGCTTTGCCTTTGCCAGTGAAGATTGGATCCATTCAATAATTCATGGAAACCATAACCATACCATCTGTCCACAATCTCTAAAATCGCAATTCCTAAAGTAAACGGTGATTATTAATGAAATAATAATAACACTATAGTACTAAAATCGCCAAAGTAGTACTATATGTTTTTATAATGCTAAAGTCGTCGACGACCTTGTTGGCTGTAGGGACATAATTGCATCTGAATGAAAGTTCAATAATTTGTTTTTTACTAATTTTTTAAATTTAATTAAAGGCAAATTTGATTTGTTTCTGCGTCGACTTTTATGAAAATCATCTTCCCACCTAATGCCTAGTTAAAACTAGTTTACCAAACTTTATTTTCCCATTTAATAAGTAGTACTAAATAAAACAAATAGTAGTAATTAATTTACTCTATATAATAGTGGTAGTCTTTTTGGTAGTGTAGTATTTAAGTAGACAACACTTTAAAAGAAAGTATTTTTGCATCGAAAGTGAAAACAGAACTCTCAACAGTGGGTTTTTTGGGTTGGGGCCAAGGGGGTCTACCTTTGAGCACTTGGAATTGAGAAAGATAAACCAAATGGAAGCACAGCTGGAGCAACAGTTACCCAAAAAGCATGTCTGGGTAGAGCGAAATGAAGAGGATTATGAAGAGGAAGAAGAGATTGGGGTGAACCTGGTTTCAAGGAAGTCCAAGCTTTCTAACAATGGCGGACTTGGAATTACTTCTGCTACTACCAATGAGCCTGCTGCCTTAGTTTCTAACGAGGAAACTGCTTCTGAAGAAGGAGGAGGAGATAAGAGTGGACGAAACGAAGAGTTGGGCGAAAAGAACGAGGAAGACAAAGTTTTGAAGGTGGAAGGAAATGGAGTTAGCAACAGCGTTTACTTTGACAAACTGGAAGGTATGCTTCAAAAGTTCAAACTTTTTCCTCATAAACATTCTCAATACTTAATCAAATATGTGCATATTAGTGTTTCTATTTATGAACTGTTAGATTTTGTTTGTTTTCTTGGATTCTAAACTGTGTACTTTTAACAATTGATTCATCCTTGTATGATTGAATATTCCGGCTATTCTTTTCTCCTTTCCCGGTTTCCCCTGTCTTGAATGTTTCTTCTCAGCTTTAAAACCCAGAAAAGGAAAGAAACATAAGTGTCCGGTTTAATGTCGATGCTTTTTGCTCTTTGCTGCTCAGTATAAGCCAAAAGAAAAAGGTTGCCTGGCTGCCATGCTTGCTTGTCATAATTACTAGCAACTTGGAATTCGTGTATTGAAAGTTGATCAGGAGTCAGGACCACGAGGTTTTTGTTTGTTTTCTTCTAACATGTCTGAAAGCTCTAATCTAATCTTTAGATTTTTCTCACATTTAAAATTTTCTATTTTAGTGCATCACATGATTTCCTTAGTTCGAAACAGCAGAGACTAGATAAGAAGGGTTATTGGATTTTTCATATTAACCATTATTTTGTAATTAATATGTTTAACCAAATTAGCTCAATTGAAGACTTGAAATGGCTTATGTGATTGAATATTAGGGTTTAGGGTTTAGGACCATATATCATATAGGAGTAACATTTATTGCTTTGGTCTTATCCTATTGTTGCCAAGCCTGCCGTTTATCTTTTGTTTATTGTTGCTAGATGGTGAACAACTTAGCTTAATATCATGACCATTTTTTGCCATTTTAAGAGCTTTGCTGTTATCTTATTGTTTATTGTTGCCTCACGGTGAATGTGATACCCTCATCAGCCAAGAACAATGATCATCTCTGTTTTCCTACAACATTTATATCTTACAAATGCTTCCCTTTCTGATGAATTCACAACAACTTGGTCTTAACCAACCAATTTATAGTACATCTCAAAATAAGTGTCATCTCTTTTCTTTTTGGGATCACTTATATCAGAAATATCTTCTTTTGGATATTGGTGAGAATGCGACTGTTTTTCCTTGTTTTTGGCTGAAGGAATATGGAAATGTCGCCATTGCAATTGGACCCATCAAATTGGAAGTCCTTGCATACTTGATGTTCAGAATCCTAAGGGGTACTTTCACAAGTTGATGAATAACCAAACTTATATTCAGGGGGGACCATATTTTACTTTAGAAACTAAAGGTCAGTAGATTCCAAGATTCCATCCGTGGATGTGATCATTTGTGGCCAGCTGTTTTGTTTCATTATAGCTTGCTGGTGTAAGTTTTTATGCCCATCTCAGATCCTAGTAGCCTCAAAAATTGACCAGTTGCATTGATTCCGGAAATCGGTATACCTCTTCTTAGATTATATCTTCAATAACAATGTTGAGTATCAGTTAGAATGTTGAGCATGCAGATCTTGTGTTTCTATTTTTTCATTCACTCTGAACTTTTTTAGTGTTTAGACATGTAAATGCTTCCTTTTCCATCTATAAAATGTAAGGCTGGCTGATATTCTAATATTCCATTGTAATTGCAAGTTTTAGAAATTTAACATAATCATGACATATTACATGGACATCTTTATTCAAATTGAACTGTTTCTTGTTATAAGAAAAATGTTAGCCAACAATTTGATAACAAGTTGGTCATCTGTTGCATGGTTGCAGGCTCTGAATCCATCAACGGAGTTTCTGAAATGCAATCTGAAATTCCGAAAAGCCTGAGCACAGAAAACAATCATCAAAGGGTGGAAAACGCTGAGGATCAAAACCTTGTTGGTTTGAGCCCTGCACCGGTTGAACATTTTCATGAAACCAAAGTAGATGCCAATGGTGACTCAATTGGAGAAATAGAAGAGGATCTGCTGGATTTCGATGTTGAAAGGGTTGTAGAGAAACAGAATACACATGAATTGTTCTGTCCAAATTGCAAGTTGTGTATCACTCGAACAGTTATCCTTCGTAGACGAAAGCCAAAAATTCCAATACGCTCCAAATCAAAGCGTGGGAAAAAGTTGGACCCGATTCCTGATTCTGCGGCCGATGCTCATAGTGGTGACTTGCCTGAAATAGATTCAAATGTTAGTCCAACTACACCAGCCCCTAGTGTGGACAATACTAACACAGAAGAACGAGAAGCATTCAGCTGCTTATCATGCTTCAGCATTTTCATTCCTATAGGTATTGCACATTTTTATGCTGCCTGAAGAGCCAATGCTCTAACTTATCGTCTTAAGTATCTTACTGATCATTAGAATAGTTGCAATTAAGGATAGTATGAATTAATATCTATTCTGATGCATGCAATTTTATTTCATATATGTAGTTCCTTGGCATGAGTTTGGCATCAAATATGTTTATTTCAATCTGAAAAGATTTTACATGTTTGAAACCTAGGGTGTTATATCAACTTTAAACCTAACTCGTTTTTTAAATCTTGAAGGAAATGGTTGTTTCAAGATCTTTCAGATCTTCAGAGGAAAGCAGAATGAGAACACACAAAGTCAACAAGAGATAAGCCCGGGCGAAGGAACGCAAGGTTTACCAGAGACAAGCACACAAAGTCAACAAGAGATAAGCCCGGGCGAAGGAACACAAGGTTTACCTGAGACAAGCACACAAAGTCCACAGGACATGTTACCAAGTGAGAACACACAAAGTCCTCCTATGACAAGTCACGATGAGAATAAACATGGTCTTGAACAAATAAGTCAAAATGGTAATGCCCAAAGTAGTCAAAATATAAGCCACAATGAAGATACACAAAGTCCTCAAAGCCACAATGAAAACAAGCAAGGTCTTCACAGCATAATTCAGAATGAAAGCAAGCCAAGTCCTCAAAAGGTCTCTGCAGCCAAGCCAAATTGGATTTTCTCTGTTTTCGGATTTCATAAGAGCGAAGAAGCTGTTGAGAAAGGTATGCAATTTTTTTCTCCCTTCTTTCAGTTGTAAGCAAATATACGATTGATTTACCTCTCTTTCTCTTTCTCTGTCTCCGTTTTTTATTATTCTGATCAGGATCAGGGTTTTGTGCTTAAAAATTTTGTTTATCTACTAAGACAAAAAAAAAAAAAAAAAAAAGAAATAAAGAAAGAAAGAAAAGATATAGACCTGAAAGGGATAATCTACCTTTACCTCTTGATTTGATGAGTTAAATGTGAAGTCGCAAAATCTTGCTGAATGGTGTGATATATTCCTCATATTAAATTTTTTTCTCCTTTAATTATTAGTTCAAGCTAGTCATGGCTCATCAGTACAAGATGCTGCAGTACCACACATATCAACTTCCGACAGAGAACCTGTAGATGATGTAGTTATGAAGCCCAATAAGCCTGGAATAAGTGACATATTTTCTTCAACAAACGGGTCTGTAGTTAACAAGGTTACGGTTCCAGCCAGAGAGAAAAAGCCATATGCTGGCATTTTGAAGGGAAATGCTGGTATGTGAAAGTTCGTGGTGCAAAGCACAGAAATAAAGGCTTCTTACCTCTACCAACTCAACGCATAATGATCACTAATGCAATCAATTGCTTGTTCATGCACGAATTATCTAATTTTTCTTTATTTTCTGCCATTGCATTATGATGCAGGGGACAATGAGACACCGGATCTTGAACAAGGGCTATTAGAGCCATCATCTTCCCCAAGGACAGATGTGGCACCTTCTTCTCAAAGTAGAACCGAGAACGAAGGCAGAGGTGTGGGTGCTGGTGAAGCTCATGAATGGGAAATTCTAAAAAGCATTGTCTATGGTGGATTACTTGAATTAATCACAAGTTTAAGTATTGTGTCTTCTGCAGCAGGTGCCGGTGCTGATACACGTAAGTTTTCTCTCCTTTTCCCCTCTCCAAATTATCATAAAATTACAAACAGACGCGTATTTTATGATAATTCTGTCATCCCTTACTATCATATTTATACACTAAGAATATTTCTCCCTTACAAGTAATTGATTTATAGTGGCAATATTTCCTTAAATACCAAATATTATACCTGACATTGTTTAGGAGTTAATCTTGCTTTCCTTCATAGGCCAAGCATCCCCTATGGAAACAAAAACACAGTACTAAGTATAAGTATTTCCTTTAACGTTATGTTTTTGTCAATTACACTAAGCTTTTGCTTTGTTATTGCAGTGAAAGTTTTGGCTATTGGAGCGGCAAATCTGTTCAGTGGACTTATCATTATCTTTCATAATGTGAGTCTTTTGCCTTGTTGGAACGATGCATGATAAAAACTGAAACTGTTTGTTGATGCATGCACTTTAATCTGCACAAGGTTTTAATATATTATCAATCCATGATTGTTGTGCCGAAAATAGGACTTGTGTTTTGTGTTTATTTTGAATTATCACTTTCTTGCACACACACTCTGAAACACAAAATCCATTGGGTTTTATTTTCCTTCCAACAAGAATATGCTTTTTCAGAGTGAAGCACTTTTACAACATTAGATCTTACCTGATTTTCTGCACTGAACTGTTAAAATGAAACCTTACAGCTTAGAGAATTGAAAAAGGAACAGCCTCGTGGAGCTTCCACTGAAATCAACGATGAAGAAGACCGATATCAAGCACTATTAGGACGGAGACAGAATTTTGTATTGCATGCTACTGTAGCTATTTTATCATATATTGTTTTTGGATTGGTTCCTCCGGTTGTCTATGGATTCTCATTTCGTCAGAGCGATGATAAAGACTTCAAGCTTGCAGCAGTTGCCGGTGCTTCTCTATTTTGCATAATTCTGCTTGCACTTGGGAAAGGTCATGTTAGAAGACCAAATAGAACTTATCTTCGATCTTTATCATACTACATTACCCTGGCGATTACAGCTTCCGGCATCTCATATGTAGCTGGTGAACTATTCAAGAGACTTCTGGAGCATCTTGGTTTATTCGAGTCAAGTTCAGCTGTCAGCAATGTGACACTTTTGGGGACAATGCCGTTTGACGTTGGACGAGCATTGTACTAAAGTTGTAGATTGGAAGTTAATCCAAATAAATGATGCCTCAGCATCAATTTTCAGTTGATCATGTAACTTGTTTTTTTAGCCTTTCCTTAATTTAGCTTTGCGGCAATGGACAATCTTATGAAATAAATAACATTTTCATCAGATTGAAGGAAATTGAGATGAGTTATTCTAGTTGTTTGGATGTTCTTTTTGCTTTTCCTGTAACATCTACTTTTCGAAGGTAAATTGGGACAAGTCGATGTTAGTTTTTCCATTCCTTTCCTTATATTTCTTCCCTTTCTTAAAGAAATATATGGCAAATGCTCATTTTGAACTAGACAAATGGGTTAGATCTTAATACTGGACCATTCAGGCCCAGTAACAACGTTTATGAATTGAATCATCATGAGAATGTTCGATGGAATGTTAAGGTGCAGCAGTTACAAGTTACATGTGGATTTGAGTTGAGCCGAGGTTGTTTGAAATTACATTGGGCTTGTAAAAGCTAGGTGTCCGATGGACTACAAACATAGTTTTTATCGGCCCGATTAGTTGCAATGACACGAAACGAAGGCAGAAGATCAGGAAAGTTTGGGCCTTAAAATCATTTCATTTGTATATATAATAAGCATATCAATATGATTATATCTACGGACAATTAGTTTGTTTAAGTGGTTCGTTAGCCAAAAAAAAGTTTGCTCAAGTGGTTCAAGACTTATTTCTCTTTAGAAATGTCTCAAACTAGAGTTTTGTAATTTAGAAAATTATTGTTGGAAGGATTTTATCTTCATAGTGAATCGACTGGCTGACACAATATATATATAAGTCATGTCATACTGTTGAATAACAAGTCTTCAATTATCTATTTCTAGAGAATTTATGCACGAGAATTTGTACGCTTGGGAGTCTCCGGCTCTGACAAACCTAACTTGTAAATATATCTTAAAACTTAGGAGGCGTTTGGTTAGGATCACCCCCCATATCACTAGTGATCTAAGATCACCAGTGATGCAAGATCACCGGTGATCAAAGATTACATGGGTTTATGGTGGTAATCCAGATCACCCTTAGAGGGGTAATCATGGGATAATCCGGATTACCACACCAAACCAAAAAGTGTAATCAAACAGGGTGATCTGAGATCACCTGCCAAGATCACCACAGGTGATCAAAGATCACCCCCAACCAAACGTCCCCTTAAAATGTTGATAAAGTGGAAATTAATTGAAGTAAAAATCATAACTTAGCCCATCAAACTCTTTAGTCCAACAATGTATAATATCTCACAAAATAACGCAATTTTATTCATGAAAATATTACAAATCAAAGCCAAGTTTTTGAGTGACAGTGTGACACATGATTAAACAGACAAATACGACACAAACCCATAGAAGCAGGCAAATTCCAAATCACACATTCAAGTCCAAGTACCCACCGAAGAGAAAAAGCGAGCAACAACATAATTCAAACCAAACTGTTGGGCGTAGACTTATAGTCACGTCGCCATTATTCTCCAAAGCTAATCAAACGACAATAGATGCTTTGAATTTGATAGAGATACATCAAATTATTATAGAAACAAGAAGAAAGAAAAAACTATACGTGAAAAGCATCTTTTTTCCCCTTCAAATTTCAATAATGATATGATGGTGGGCTATAGGGCTAGCGTCGAAAGCTCCTGACCTGACGTGGTGGGTCGGTCTCTTCGTCTCGGAGCTTGACGAGAGTGTAAGTGCCCGAACCAACCAAGGCACCGAGCGTGGGCGCTATCAAGTAAATCCACAATCCCTTGTAATTCCCTGCGGCCACAGCCGGTCCCAAAGTCCTCACCGGATTCATTGAACCCCCACTACTTGGCCTGCAATGTTACAACACACAATATTAATTGTCAAACGTCAATTAATTTTCTATCACAATTATTATATATTTCTGATTACCCTTCTTTTTCCTGTTTATAATGAAACAAAAACAGCCCTCTTTTTCTACAAATTTGTCTTTGCTGTGGACCGATGCCTACCTGCTCTGTCTATCTATACATGGTCTATTCATATTTCGGGAAGGGATTATATAGATAATATAGTTATATACAACTATATGTATAGATTATATATATAATCACATTAGAGATTAGGTCATACGTTATTCATAGAACGGTTAAGAGTGGGCTGATGTAATTGACTTATCTATGACAAGTTGCAACCGACCTTCAAATTATCACAAATAATAGAAGGCCGTACAATAACATAGTTGGCTGATGGGTAGCTACCAATGTTTCCAAATTATATTGTCACGTCAATGTATATATATGAAGCAAGTTAAACAATCAATTAAAGTATATATGACTAACTAAGTAAATGGAGTTTAATTACATTTATTTTGAGGGAATTGAATTTACATTTTAATACATATATATAAACAACTATAATTTCAAACTTTTTCTTAAAAAAGTACTCCCTATACATGAACATTATTGAAAATTATTGGGTCAAAGTCAATTTTAAATAAACAAGTAATACTCAATAAATACCCATGTTTGACCTTTCAATACAATTAGTTTTAGAAAAAAGAAAATATTTATGGCATTTGACAATATTGATTTCTTTGTTCATTAATTAAAGTTCTACATTATGCTTTTTGTCCGTACACGGCCAAGTCATGAAGTTTAACATCTTTAATGTTAAAAAAAATTAAGATAAGATAATCAAAGAATTATGATATTCTTATTTCAAATTTTGACAAAAAGGAAAGAAAAAAAATCAAGTTGAGACGAAATATAAGTATACTATAGAGTACTAATCAAAATCCAATTGTGACATTGATCACATGCCATAGCAATTAGCAAATAGACTTAAATTAAACTTCGTTCAAGGAATTTGATAAAGAAAATGACGAAAGGGAATTAACGAAGTACTAACCCAGCCACAAGAATATTGAGCATGACGGTCGCTCCAACCGCTATTCCAGCCAGCTCTCCAACCTGTCCACCACAATAAGAGAATTCTAATTTTTTAACTACTTGGAGACTATAGCTAGTTAATTAATAATATAAGATTTGAGTCTTTCTAGCGGTGAAATTAATTAAATGGCTGCAATTAAAACGTACCGCGCGGGTGTCAGTGGCAACGGCAGTGACAACAAAGAGAAGGTTGAACGTAATGAGGAACTCAAGCGCAAAAGCTTGGCCGTAGCTGACGGAGGGGAGGGTGACGCCACCGGACATGAAGGGATGGAAAACACCCTTGAGAGCGAAGGAAGCACAAATGGACGCCGAAACCTGAGCTGCTATGTAAGCTGGAACCTGAGCCCACGGAAAGTGACGACATGCAGCGAATGCGATGGTGAGGGAAGGGTTAAGATGAGCCCCGGAGATATGTCCGGTTGATAAAATTATAATCATCACGGCCAGCCCTGCACACGCGGCGTTTCCGATCAGACTCTCGGCTCCGCCATACTTTTCGTTCACAATGGGCCCGGCGGTTGCGGCAAAGATCAGGATAAAAGTTCCCACGAATTCTGCTCCAAGCTGCATAAATCCATAAAAAGTAATTTTAAAGGATATTCCAACTAATCTGTAAAACCCACATGGCCACAAAAACCAAAAAGAACACCACTCAAACAAAAAGATCAGTGGGTGGATTTTTGACTTTGATCTCATATAGTGGAAAGGAATAATGTAAACCCTCATTTGTTGCCTTCGTTGACCATACATAAATTTGCTTCCCACTATCTACCTGCTACTAAAAAGTACCCATGCCATATAGTTTGAGAATCATTGAAAGTGCAAACTCCACTCATCTTCCCCAGTTCCCATCCAATTACATGCGCAGCTTTTTATGTGCCACATATAAATATATAAGGCTCCATTTTGATTCATCCCTAAGATTCATTTATTTAATGACAATATTATCATTTCACAGGACTAAAACTCGATACCTTTAGACATCGAATTTCTTTCAATTAATCCAACAAATTAACATCAATTATAAATGGGTTAATTTGGGTAAACCGATTCTAGATGTATTTTATATATAGTACGGTGAAACCTGAACGAAATAAATTACATCTTAAACCTTCTAGGATAGGAATTGATTGATTAGTAGATGTACTTTATTAGAATGATGGTAATTTAATAAAACTAATCTAGCCTCTAGCCTGTAACCACTTGTAATTAAGTACTATTACTGAAACTGCATTATTCTAAAGGTTGAAACATTGCAACGTATCATTACTGACTAATGATTCTGCCAGAAATAACAACACATTTTTTTTGTTCTCTCCCTCAAAGTGGGGTCCAAGCTGAGGGAGGTTTGGCGCGTAATATTGCAACTAATTAAACGCCTGGCGCCCATGCTACTTGACGTAATAATATCTACTAATTCTAGTTCGATACCACCATTAATTAAAAAAAATAATAATAAGATTTAATTAATTAGCAATAAAGAATCTGAAGATTGAGAAAGAAAGAAATGGCACCTTGCGGGTAAGAGAGACGTCAGGAGAAGGGAAGTCGGTGAAGCAAGAGTGAGGTTGACCCCACGTCGGAGCTGTCACCGGCAAGCATTTGCACCGTGGCATTGACTTCCGATCGTAAGACAGCGAGTCCACTCTCATCGACGTGAACAACGGTCCCCCTGGCGTCCCCGGAGTCGCCGGTGCCGACGCCGTTGGTGTTCCATTCTCGGCCTCCTCAGGCATGATATATATTTCTTCAACTAAAAACTTTTTTTTGTTTTTTTTAATAAAGGAACAGTTTTTTTTTTTTTGGTTTTTCAGAATTGGGTGGTAGCTAGCTGAGAAAGATAGATAGACAACTGTTACATGATTTGGCGACTTTTATAAAAGTGTTGCTACACGGCTGTTTTGATCTTCGCCACGATCAAGTAACAATCAAACCCAAAGGATTTTTGACAAATTCTATGGAAACATATTGAAATATAACTACTGATACAACTTTTTTTTTTCTTTTTTTTGGATTGAAAATCGAAGAGATTAAAGAACACTAAAATTACATACTGTGCAGGATTTTATAAATGTTTGGCTAAGGAATAGAAGGAATGAAGGTAGCCAGATTACAAACTACACTTAGAACTCAGATAAACAAAGCTTCAACTATTTGCATAGAAAAGAAAATCTTTTTTTTTGGGTGATTTTTTTGAATGAGGAATTGAACTGAGAAAAGGGCAAAACTTACATGCTTCAAATGTTTTTATAAAAGTGTAGCTAAGGAAGAATATTGAAAACGAACCGATCCAGCTTCAAAAGAAGAGACAAAAAAAAAAGGCTGAAAAATGGAAAATCAGGCGGTTAAATGCAGAGACAGGAAGAAGAAGAAGAAGAAGAAATGAGAGTTTCGAGATTGTAAATATTAAAATGAAAACTATAGTACATATATGAATGAGGATGACGAAAAATATTGGAGAGAAATGGGGGCAAAGGCTAAGTTAAGAATTGATTGAATAAATGCTGCACGTATATATAACACAAATCGAGGGCTAAGGTAAGGGGTACCCAAAATTTTGCTTGTTTTTTTATAATAGAAAAGTCAATGCACATCCCATCAGCTTGACAGCTCTTTAACTTTTAGGCACATTGTAAGTTTGTAAATAAAAAAAAATATATTATTAATGTGCTAGAGTCACCGTAACCTTCAAATCAAGAACTACATGGGCACCATTGGATCTTCATAAAAATAAAGTCAATGCAACATTCCATCATCGTAACATTTCTTCGGGCTATAACACATAATGCTAAAGTGACGGTAAGAAATAGCTGACAGGCATATCAAGAGCCGTTGGATATTTGGTTTTGATGGATGGATAGTGGGGTCTACAAGGGTATCTCCACAACTTTGATGACGAAAGTCCCACATGCCTTTGTAACGATATCGTTTTCCGTTTCTTTATTTTTAGTATTTTTTCTGGAAATAAATTAAATTAAAACACCACCCAACCAATAATAATGTTAATTTAATTTAATAAATAAACAAGCATCTCTAAGCCACACCCACAACCACACCTTAAAGAAACAAAAGAGATACAATCATACAATTATAAAAGAAACAATATTTTAATTAAGCTATATATGTCCCAATTAAATCATCTTTTATGCTACAAATATGCCCTTATAGTTACGTTTTTTTATATTTTCTTTAAAATAGTACGTATTAATTAGTTGTTTCTGTTCATTTTTCGAGCTCAATTCAGTTTTTAATGTTAGCCATATTGAATTCCAAGTGTAATAATGCTGATTTTTTATATATATAATTTTTCCACAATAGCAAGCAAATACTTAAATACATTGTATTATAATAAGATGAGGACCCTGCATTTAAGTGATTGGTCAACTTTGTACTTCATCATTGCATTAAGATCTCATTGTCTCTGAATTAATCAAACAGATAAATTGAAATTATTGCTTTTTAGCACTACTATAGTAGAAATTACTAGAATAAGATAAAGAAAATGGAGAATATGTAGAGGAATATGGAGATTGGTGATCATCCTACTTTTCGTTTTTTTGTTTAGTTGCCCACACCAGAATCCTGGTACCAATTCATTCAGGTTCACTCTTTTTTTTTCCTTTTCCTTTTCCTTTCCCATGCATTATTCTTTTACTTAATTAATTAATGTTATTTTATATTATAGTACATGTCCATTAATATGTATACATATAATAACATATTGCTCCCAATTCCGAATCTTACGAATGGAGAAAATAGGTGCTGAAAAATATTTCCCCCAATTTGAGTATGACACAGTTTAATTTCGGATTAGTTAAGGTTCAATATGGTTATTGAATATCAGAGGGTTTAAAAAATATATAATCCTATTAAATCCCGATTAAACCATGCCGAATTTCAAATAGAATAAGCTCTCTCTATATTTTTCTTTTTCACAACTAAAATGCAAGATATTATTTATACTGGACATTAAACACCTCTCACTTAGAATGAACATGCTGATATATAACACTATGTTTGGGAGTAGATCATGAGGGGAAAAGGAAATGGGAACCCTTCTTTTGTTTGGATAAACTTTTTTTAATTAAATGGAAGGAAAGAAAAGGAAATGAGTATCCTTCCATTTCCATCCTATCTTCTATTTTACAGTTTTCACAAATTGGAGGTTTGTGGAAGGAAGAAAGGATTAAAACTATTTTAATTTTGAAATTATTATTTTAACTCTAATTTAAAAACAAGAAAAAAGTTATATATATAATTACTTTTTATATATTTATTCCCTCAATTTCCTTTCCTTTACTAAAATTTAATTAACTATCTAAACTATCATTTCCTTTCTTTTACTTCCCTTTCCCTTTCCCTACCTTTCCTCCCATTTTCCTTACTCATCTAAATCCATAGTGTAATTAGAATCCCTTTTTCCTCGTTTTTCTAATCTTGCGGCATCTTTTTTCGTGATACTCTTATCTTCAAACCCAATTTGATGAATTATACAACATTCCAATCTGGCAGAAGGCCGGAAGGAAGAAACCAAACCCTAAGACCTAGTCTCTGCTGCATTATTCTTTTTAGCTACATGATCACGGGGGTGCAATACATTTTGGTACATTTTCCTAATCTTCTGTCTGGGGTGAAAATAAATTATTGGAGGAAAGCTTAAAACTTGCTTCAAACATTATGAGAAAAACATTGGTGTGGCCCGATCGATACTATATCTATCCTAAGCTTCACAAGAAGACAATACGATCTATATATAATTGACATGGAACAATTTTTGTCTTCGATCGGCTGCTAGCTTAGCCATCAAAGTCGATTGGGCAATTTGACATCCCAACTTGAATTGATTCTGAATAATTGAAATCAAATCATTCAGTTCTTCTATATATTGCTGTACAAAAATACAAATATATGATCTGATATTGTTAAACCTTTGCGAGTTGAAAAAATAATCTACGTGAACTTTGGCTAAGGGGATAAAAAAGATTAGACCATAGCTTAATTAAAATATTCTTTCTTTTAAGCAGCTCTTTTTTTTTAAAAAAAAAATGAAATCAATAGGTGNTTGAAACGATGAAACCAATGAAAAATGTCCAAAAAATTAAAAATTAAAATAGGGTGTGAAATGATCAAATTGAAATGAACCAAATGACGCGGTGACCTTAGTATAATAATCAT
>AWUE01015420.1:0-18702 GCA_001974825.2 Corchorus olitorius
TCGACTCGGTTTTGCTAGATTTTTTGCGTCCAGACTCCATGAAATATCTATATTCATATAACCGAATCTCGGCCACATTGGATTTAAGGAATTGTTTTTATGAGCATTCGAATCATGTTTCGATTTAATCAGAAATTAATTCAGAAAAAATTGGAAAAGCGATATTATATGCTTGAAAAGGCCTTCAATCTTGTTGGCACCCATACTCCATGGAATATCTATATTCATCTAACTGAATCTCGGCCGCATTGGTTTTAAGGATTTGTTTTTACGAGCATCTGAATCATGTTTCGATTTAATGAGAAATTAATTCTAAAAAAGTAGGAAAAACGATATTAGAAGCTAAAAAAGCCCTTCCATCATTTAGTCATTGAATTATATATATTTTCATGAGAATTTTGGTTAAAAAGTTGAGGAAAAATTTTTCGGATCTTTTTTTGCAAAATTTTAGCCGAAATCGTGCGTTTTTTGGCTAAAAACGCGTTCTGAGGCCCCGACTCAGTTTTGCTTGATTTTTTTGCGGCCAGACTCCATGAAATATCTATATTCATCTAACCGAATCTCGCCCACATTGGATTTAAGAATTTGTTTTTACGAGCATCCGAATCATGTTTCGCTTTAATAAAAAATTAATTATGAAAAATAGGAAAAGCGATATTATATGCTTGAAAGCCATTCAATCATGTTGGCGTTCAATTATATACATTTTCATGAGAATTGTGGTCAAAAATTGAGGAAATATTTTTCGGATCTATTTTTGCAAAATTTTAGCCGAAATCGTGTACTTACCATCACAGTTTTTGGCTGAAAACGCGTTCCGGGGCCCCGACTCAGTTTTGCTTGATTTTTGGCGCCAATACTCCATGGAATATCTATATTCATCTAACCAAATCTTGGCCGCATTGGTTTTAAGGAATTGTTTTTGCGAGCATCTGAATCATGTTTCGATTTAATGAGAAATTAATTTAGAAAAATAAGAAAAGCGAAATTAGATGCTCGAAAAGCCCTTCAACCTTTTTGGAGTTCAATTATATATTTTTATAAGTATTGTGGCCAAAAATTGAGGAAAAATTTTTCGGGTCATTTTCTGCAAAATTTTAGCCAAAATCGTGTACTACAATCACGGTTTTTGGCTAAAAATGCGTTTTGGGGCCTCGACTCAGTTTTGCTTGATTTTTGGCGCCCATACTCCATGAAATATCTATATTCATATAACCGAATCTCGGCCACAATGGATTTAAGGATTTCTTTTTACGAGCATCCGAATCATGTTTCGATTTAATCAGAAATTAATTCAGAAAAAATATGAAAAGCGATATTATATGCTTGAAAAGCCCTTCAATCTTGTTGACGTTGAATTATATACATTTTTATGACAAATGTGGTCAAAAATTGAGGAAATATTTTTCGGATCTATTTTTGCAAAATTTTAGCCGAATATCGTGTCACGGTTTTTGGCTGAAAACACGTTCCGAGGCCCCGACTACATTTTGCTTGATTTTTGGCGCCCATACTCCATGGAATATCTATATTGATCTAACTGAATCTCGGCCGCATTGGTTTTAAGGATTTGTTTTTACGAGAATTTTAATTATGTTTCGATTTAATGAGAAATTAATTCTGAAAAAATAGGAAAAACGATATTAGATGCTCAAAAGCCCTTCAATCTTTTTGACGTTGAATTATATATATTTTTATGAGAATTGTGGTCAAAAATTGAGGAAATATTTTTTGGATCTTTTTTTTGCAAAATTTTAGCCGAAATCGTGTACTAACCATCATGGTTTTTGGCAAAAACGCGTTCCGGGCTCCCGACTCAATTTTGCTTGATTTTTGGCACCCAGACTCCATGAAATATCTATATTAGTCTAAGCGAATCTCGGCCACATTGGATTTAAGGATTTGTTTTTACGAGCATCTGAATCATGATTAGATTTAATCAAAAATTATTTAAGAAAAAATAGGAAAAACGATATTAGATGCTCGAAAAGCCCTTCAATATTTTTGGCGTTGAATTATATATTTTTATAAGTATTGTGGCCAAAAGTTGAGGAAAAATTTTTCGGATCTTTTTTTGCAAAATTTTAGCCGAAATAACCATCACGGTTTTTGGCTAAAAACGCGTTTCGGGGTTCCGACTCAGTATTTTTTATTTTTGGCGCACAGACTGCATGGAATATCTATATTCATCTAACTGAATCTCGACCGCATTGATTTTAAGGATTTGTTTTTACGAGCATTTGAATCATGTTTCGATTTAATGAGAAATTAATTCAGAAAAAATATGAAAAACGATATTAGATGCTCAAAAGCCCTTCAATCTTTTTGGCGTTGAATTATATATTTTTATAAGTATTGTGGCCAAAAATTGAGGAAAATTTTTTCAGGTCATTTTCTGCAAAATTTTAGCTCATGGTTTTTGGCTCAAAACGCGTTCCGGGGCCCCGACTCAGTTTTGCTTGATTTTTGGCACCCATACTCCATGGAATATCTATATTCATCTAACTGAATCTTGGCCGTATTGGTTTTAAGGATTTGTTTTTACGAGCATCTGAATCATGTTTCGATTTAATGAGAAATTAATTCAGAAAAAATAGGAAAAGCGATATTAGAAGCCCGGAAAGCCCTTCAATCTTTTTAGCGTTAAATTATATATTTTTTATGAGTATTGTGGTCAAAAATTGTGGAAAAAATTTTCGGGTAACTTTTTGCAAAATTTTAGCCGAAATCGTATACTAATAACCATCACGATTTTTGGCTAAAAACGCGTTCCGGGGCCTTGACTCAGTTTTGCTTGATTTTTGGCACCCAGAGTCCTTGAAATATCTATATTCATCTAACCAAATATCGGTCACATTGGATTAAAAGATTTGTTTTTACGAGCATTTGAATCATGTTTCAACTTAATCAGAAATTAATTCTGAAAAAGAATGATTTGTAGACAATATGGAGATAATAATGAGTGATAGACAATGTTGTGATAGACAGTGATAGACAATGTTGATAATAATGAGTTGTAATATGTGCTTGTGGATTATTCGTTGATGTATTATGATAATGATTATTAGGAGATCTATATTTTAATATACTATATGTTCTCCTTTGCCGATTTGATATAAATATATCTAGAATGTGTATGGTGGGTGATAAACTCGATACCGATATTTTATTTGGACAAAACGCTGGGTGCAAAACCTTGCTTGTTCTTTCAGGTATATATATTGGTACCTGAGCTCCTGATTTTAGACTGACAAAAAGATGACAAGGTACCCTATATTGTTGACGCTGGCAATGGTAATATTGCAGGAGTAATAATACAATCCACCCTTGATGACTCGTCAAACAGCATTTAGCCAGATTATTACACCAGCAAGGTGTCTGATATTCTCACATTATTGGGAGAGTGACCTGATTGTTTCATGATGTTTGTGCCGGCCTTTTTGGCTATGCCTTTGGCAAATTTACAAGGAAATAAATAATATCCAGTCGTAACAATTTCAGAATAGAGATTCAGTGAAGATTCTTGTACTGTATACAACCTGTAAAATGGCAAAAGCATTCTCAATATTTGCATGCCTATTCATTGGCTATAATAAATTGTAAGATGATAAACGCACATATATACCATTTTGTGGGTAAAAAGACTTGTATGGGCATCAGTTGAAATGCTCCCAGCAAAATGGTTTTTTTTTTCTACTTCCCAGAAAAATGTTTATATATATATATATATATAAGAATTAATAGATAGAGTAATTTTGTTTTGATAGAAAGTACAATGTAGCAAGAGATGCAAATGGAGTTCATATAGAAAGGTGAAATGATATGAAAGTAGGTTGATTCAAGTGGTTCGGCACCTGTTCCCTTAACCTTTAAGCAAGGTCTTGAATTCGAGTCTTGTGAAAGGAGAAAATAATTGTTTGGGGTTTTAACGCATTAAGACACGCAGAGGCAGCGCCATAATCCCGCCTTTAATCTTTACACAAACTGAGCGCCAACAAACATTTAAACATGAAATGGTAGGATATAGTATTATACTTCGTAATATATCAAATAAAAACTATGATAAAAGCAACGTTCAACTTCAACCCCACCTCTGGTATATTGAATAAACCCTTCCAGCAACATTCAACAGTGTGTATGGAACTTAAAAAAGCACAAACAATAGCGCATGCTATGATTTGGGTTATCATTCTTCTGCGGCACTGGCAGCACTCAAATCCACACTGAGGTCGAGAACCTAATCAAAGTGAAAGAAGATCAACTCAGCCTTGGTGTAGAGAAATAAGAAAAAAAAATTAAAAATCCAGACAAGCAAGCTCTTTACCACTTACCAAAAAACAACAATTTCCTCTCAACTTTGCCTCATTTTTTCTAAAATCTATTCACTCTTTTAATTGTAACACTATAGTAGTCAGCATTGAATCACCAATTAAGTCCTCCCTTAGCAAGGTGTGTATGCCACACATAGGCCACTACAGCAATAGCCACATGACAAGCTATTCTACATGTGATTGCCATGTCAAACAATGTCATGATAAGTGAAAGAAATCTGGTTTATAAGAAACTAATTTCTTTTCTTTTTCCTTTTGTTTTATTTTACCTTTCATTTCTTACTTTTCATTAACTCCCTCTTTTTGTAATTTGTTTCTGCAAGTCTAACCTCTCCCTAAATACCTATGCTACTCCATAAAATGGTGGCAAACAACGCAATGCAGCCGGCTCAAAGTTGCCACTGGTGGTTTCAGATTACTTCTTTAATTAAAATCCAGGCTTCTCCCCATGCATATCCCTCTCTCTATACAAAGTTCTCACTCACAGAATTTTCCTACACTGCCCTGCGAGCTGAAAATGTAACACTCTTTTTTCCTTGTTCTTTTCTGTTTATCTTCATCCTCTTGACTGATATTTACTAGTTTCTTCTACAATTAAACGCCAACACAAAGCACTATACAAAAGATCTCATAAAGAAAACTCAAATCAAGCCAATCATTTTCACAACCATAATTTTCAATTAATTAAGATTAAACAAAACTCAACCTAGAGAGAGAGAAAGAGAGGCAAAAAAAGGATGATAAAAATAAAGGAGCGATGGTATTAATGAGATGCTGCCGGCATCAATTTTGACGGTGGATGGTAAACAAGTCTGAAGCAAGCCTGAAAAAAGTTGTTAAAGTTTTCTGGAAATTCTTTAGCTAACTGGTGAGTGGAGTTCGGCCAAAAAAAAAACGGTGAGTGGAGAACAGCATGATGCTCATAATTTAATCAGCAATGCATGGATGATAGCAGGAAGCAGTAATCAAGGAGAGAAAGACAGAGAGAGAGCAAAGTGATGTAAGGAATAGACGAAAAGTGAACAGAAAAAAAAAAGTACGGAAAACAAGGAAAGGAAATAAAATGACAAACAACAAAAAGCATAAACCATTGGCCTGCCACGACATTTGATGTGATAATTTAATAACTTTTATAATGGTAGACAAAGAAAAGGTCCTTATTGTCAATTATAAAAAGTTCGGCCACTAACCTTTTTGACTTTTTCAAAATTAAAGAATGAGGAGAGTTTACTTAAATGAGCGGGGAAGTTCAGGGACGATTGATGTACTCTTCTTGTTTAGAAGAGCTAGAACAGCTTCCTAAAGAACTAACAGGTTTCAGAAACTCTAATAAATATTTTCCTAGTCATTTCTTTCTTTATTACTTGAAAAATAATTTTTTTACAAAAATCCAAAGATGCATTGCTGTGACAATACAGATGATTTTATATTTATTGCTAAGGTCAAAAAAATTATTTAAAAATACTGAAGCTAGAGGATACTATCTATTCAAATATTTGAAATTTTAACCACGTAACTTGTAAATGCAGATAAATTCATCAGAGAGAAAAAAAAATGATAACCACAGGAGTAAAAGCTCACCTTTCCAGTTATCATGGTATACATGTTAAGTACATCCGTGACGGTCGATTCAAAGTGTGTTGTAGCATCATAACTCTGTCACATATAACAAAACAATATTAGACTTCAGCCACAATTATTCTTGGCAGAAAGGCATTATATAGACCACTGCAACAAATAAAGAAACTAAACATTCTCACCGTTGATATAAAACAATTGTCCAAAGAAGGCTCATTGACTGGTTCATATCTGTCATAGATGTCAAAGAATATCTCATCAACAGGACCAAGAAGGTCAATTCCAGGCTTTAGCTCAGTTTCAGGGTGATCCGTCTCGGCCTCCGTAGAAACAAATGCAATAAATTTGCCCTTAGGAGCAACATTGTGAGAATATGAGCAACAGAAGACATACCTGCTCAGACAAATCATAAATTTTAGATCAAAAACAAAATAAGAAAGAAAGAGTAGCAATAAAATGCAGGTAAAAGTAATCACGAATAAGTAAAGGGTATTCTATTTTCCCAAGATTTGTTGCTTGAGTTGTCTCAGTTTAAGTTCACCAATATACGTCTTCTATTTTCTTCAGATTTGGTTTAAGAGGGTGAAGGTTTCTCAGTTGTGGGGCTAAGGCAGCATCACTTACAAAATAAAAGCAGGACATGGAGAACAGCTATAAATCCTTGTTAATTAAACCTTAGCAGTAAAATTTGTTTGCTAAGTTCCTTCCTAAAAAAAAGTATGATCGAAAACAGAACCAAATGCTCTCTTTAGTGGTTTCAAAAACGTCCAGAAGGAACACAATTTAGTACAAGGGAAGGTGCCAGATATAGTTATGTCCAACCAAATAGCAAAACTAACAGACATTCCAATCACTGAGAGTCACTTTATCAAAACTTCTCCTAAAAAGAGAGGGAAAAGAAGAAGTGCAATGAGAGCTTACATGTCCGATCTGCGACCCAACTGCTTTTGTGGCAGGATAATCTGCACTGAATGAGAGTCATTGGTGTTTGGGATTGGGTGACTCATGATAGCAATTGCCCTGGCAACCCTGCCAATCTTTCTAACCTGTTCAAGCAGACACAAGTTCATGAAAACCATGAAAATGTTCAGCTTCTATCTTCTGTTTCACTAGTTACAAAATGAGCCAGTATGTAATTAGATTCCACAAAATTGTCTAAATGTATAGCATCGCATAGGTTCCATTTGTTTTAAAAAAGAATACTGAGAAGGGCAAACATTTTCTTGTTAAAACTATTCTTCTAAGATGATGATCATCAACACTTCCAACTGGCCCAAATTTTAAACGCATGGAAATCTCATCCTTCTCATTGGAAAAAGATATCAAAGATCAGCCACAACTAAGAAGAGATCGAGCAGAAAATTAAAATGTTCAAAGAAAAATGAGCAGGCAAGTAAGCATCCAAAATAAAAGAGTTATTTCTTTGAAACTCTTAAAAATGAGTTAAGGCGAAGAACTTCAAAAGATCAGAAGATATGGTGCTTCTAATTGATGGAAATGCTAAAGTAGAAAGACAAAAGAAAACAATACGACATTACCTTGTTCGTCAAGTAGGAAGGATCACAAACAACTTTCTTACACCTGGCAGTTTCACCTTCAGATGTGACGCCGCAAGCTTTACCTTCATCATCAAACTCCACCTGGAAAAACAGTATGATAAGGTGATTAATAAATATCATCCCAGTCAGAGAAATATCACCAAAACTTGGACTAGCAATACGATGAATAGATACTAAAATTTGAACAAACACCATAACATACCTTGCACTCAGGCTTATTCAACATGTATGTTCCACCATATACGGCACTAAGCCGTGCAAAAGCCTGACATATTCCAAAGGAGAAACAGAACCAAACTTACAAACAAGAGAATGAGTGACCAAGAAAGAGGGAGGGAGGGGAGAGAGAGAGAGAACCTGTGGCAGCTCGCCCAATCCATACAGTGGATAAATGTAAGGAGATCCACCTTGAAAACGTGCAAGAGACTCTGCATACAGCTATCAAAAAAAAAAAGGAGAGGATCAGGACACTGCTAATAACGCTGAACTTTCAACTATCAACCACAAACTAAATCAACAGTTACCTTCATCCTCTTTACAGTATCCAACGCAGGCTCATCCAGGTAACGATCATCTCTATGAAGTGCCAATGCATGACCAATGAAGTCCACGGTGTTATCATCAAGACCATATTTCCTGCCAAAACACAAGCCCATTTATGCAATTAGCTCAAACCAAGGAAACAGGACAAAAGGGAGAGGAAAGAAAAAGAAGGCCTTACGCAATTAGCTCCCTAGTTGTCACCCTAGTCAAGTCCATTCCCTCATGAGTTTTAGGATCCTTTTCGTCATAATCTTGAACATATATGAAGAACTTCCGTGCACGACGCTTTTCAAATATTCCCATGAGTGGAGATTTGAGTGCCTCCATGTCAGTTGCCGGCACCTTATGAACCTGTTTACAAGGGGTAGAAACCAAAAAATTAGTATAGAACACCAAAATTATTGAAGCCATGCAGAGGCATTTGAAAATGTGCAAATAAGACATTCTACCTTTCCTTTATTGAAAACATAGCTGCCATCAACAGCTTTGAAGTACAGATACTTTGTCACATCAGTATGAATGAGGACTCGCACAAGAGTGCCATTTGCCATCATAAACTGGCCCAAAGAGTAAAAAAGAATTTTAGCATATTGGATGCTAAATAATAAAAAAATGCAAAAAGGAGAGGCTTTTAAAAGGAAAAATTACCTTAGGAATCATGTCCACATTATAATCTCTACTAGAGCCCAAATGCGCTGGAGGCTTATCATTTCCCCTAAACTTCTTCCAGAGCTACCAATACATAATTTTATGAAGTAGATTAATAAAAAATAAATGGAAACCCCCAAAAGCTTGGCAAAGAATTCAGAATTTTCAGAAAATGGAACCTGAATGAGGTTGAGTGATGTAGACTCTCCTCCATAGTAGTCATTCCTATCCATGTGCAAAACCTGAAAGCAAGACAAACAAAAAATAAATCAAAACAATAAACAAGGGAATGGCAATACAGTACACATATAGATAAACCATTGTAAGTATGTTGCTTGAAAAAATCAAAACAATAGACTTTCTCTATTTTAGAAGTATCTTGATAAAGCTACAATTTACAAGTCTTTTCACAAGTGGAGAGACTTAAACAAAAGCCTTAGAACTAAATTTTACGGTTTAGGTTAGCTGGGTGAGGTTAGTCACTTAGTCATGCATGCAATTAAGGGTGGCATAAATGATTATGAGGTTGAGATCAAGTTGGTGAGCTGTGTGATGTGAACCCAATTTACTACTCCAATTATCATTACGGAGCAATCCATTGCCAAATCAGCTGTCCCGATCATCATCTTTCAAGTTATGAGCTCCCCTTATCCATTATGTTTAAACAATCAATTTGCATTTCGCAGGAACATGTTAGTACTTTGGAGACTTGATTAACATAATATTGGTTTATTTCACTATACCTACATCATTACAGTTACCGTTTAGAAGAGGAATAAAAATTTAAAGGGCAACGTCATAAGAATTTTGATGAGTTTGTGAATCGCGATAGGTGAGAATAAACCGGTAGAAAACGACCAGGGAGACCAAAACAAAAACATTGCCCTAATCAAAGCCACCGAGATCTATCAGATCCTAAACAAATCTAACATTCACCCAATTGGATCCGGGAGAAGACCCGTGAAGATCTAGAGTCAATCAAATATTCTTCTTTATTTGGAATGAATAAATCAAAATTTCATCTAAATCTAATCAAAGCGACTGAAGATATTAGTTGCAAAGTAGAAAACAAGACAAAGTCGTAAGGAAGAAGACCTTGAGCCCATCAACAGAAAGAAGACCGCTGAGGATGCATTCTTTTAGACCAGTTCCCAGCACGATGACATCATATTCTTCATCCATGGCTACTGGCTGCTCCTAATGCTGTTCAAAATTATTAGAAAGACGGTGAGGAGTTAGAGTTTCTCGGGATTGATTTTGAGAAGTCAATTTAGATAGTTTATGCTAGTACTTGCTATATGCTACGACTAAAATATACTAGCCGGTGAGAAGATAACATATATGCTTGCTTCCTAAAGGAGAAAGCTATGGGCAAATTTGGAATTACAGTAGATTGCTACGACCGGAACCTTCTTTTTTTTTTCATTTTGAAAATTTTTTACATTTTAATCATTTTAAATATAATAATGTATGATACAAATTTCCTCAAAAAAATATATAATACATATTACTAAATTAATCAATTAATTTTAATTAAAATAATAAAAAAAATTATATACAAAATATTTTATTTATAAGGAAAGTAATATGTATATATAAATATATAAAATAGAATAATGATAATTATCATGCCAACAAAAATAATAGTGATAATTAATTACTATAAAGTATTAAATTAAACAATATGTGTATATGTGATTAAAGAAAATAATATATATTGTAGATATAGATTTTATAAAAATATATTATATTATATATATATATATTGATTAAAAAATAAAATATTTCCGATTCTAAGGTTTTTTTTTTTAAAGATAAAAGCAGCTCAATTCATTAAAATAAGGAAATAGTACAATCAGTTTGTAAAGATCATGTAACCAAGGTGGCATATCCTCTACTCATACAATTTCATTATTTAATGATAAACCATATTGAGCAAACTCATGGGCAACTAAATTGCAGTTACGTGTGACATGTCAGCAAGATTGAAACAATAAGCTAAGTCCTTTTGCTTTCGCAATATAAGCTCCAATAGGTGAAAAATCAGCGTTTGAAGAAGTGATTTTTCGAATAATGTTTAAAGCATCACCCTCAACAATAATCTTCACAAAACCCATTTCCTTCGTCCAGCTCAAAGCTCTTACAGCTGCAAAACTCTCTGCTACAAAGGCATCACTGATATGAACAATCTTACCAGCACAAGCTCCAAGCGGCTCTGTAGAGTCCCGAGCTATGATCCCATAACTACCAAAACACCCAACTGCATTCACGGTGCCATCAAAATTGACCTTCACCAAACCCTCCAAAGGAGGTTGCCGTCTATTGGTAACACAGGGAGAGGGGATTTCAATAATAGTTTGGCATCGAGCAAATTCTTTTGTACAAGAATAAGCAAATGAAACGGTTTCGAGAGGTCGAAAAGATTTATTGTCAAAAATAAACATGTTTCAAGTTCCCCATATAGCCCAAGCAACGACAAGAACTATATTAAACCATCATTCAATAAAAAGTTTCAAATATGAAACCAAACTTCCGTAGCATATATGCAATATTTAGTAGCATGAAGACATGTTTCCGGCTCTAGTCGACACAAAGGGCAAGTCGAATCCACATCCATACCTCTATTGGCAAGATTTGCCATGACCGGTAATGATTCATGAAACATTCTCCAGGAGAAGACTCACACCTTCGGTGGAACGACTGCACTCCAAATTTGTTTTAATGCAATCTTATCTGACTCCTTCTCATCTGAATTCACATTCTCATCAACATTTAGCATATTGCGAAGAACACGATATCCACTTCTTGTAGTATACTGGCCCTTGTTATCAAAATGTCATATTAGAAGATCATGTTGCAGCCTTGAACTGAGCGGAATATGAAGGATAGCTTCAGCTTCCGAACTATAAAAAATACTAGTATCAGCCTCATAGTTCCAGCTATCTCCCGCCTCATTCATTACTTTCGAGACAAGAAGATCATTAGCAACCTTCCCATGACCTGTATGTGGAATAAACTCTGTAATTTTCGGAACCCATCTATCTTGCAACACCCTCACACTTCGACCATCTCCAATTCTCCACTGAATCCCATGACAAAGCAGCTCCCTGCCCTTTGTGATACTATGCCGAGTAAATGGTTTTAGTTCCGGTTCTAGTTTTGTGACTATATATTTATTCAATTTTACCGTCCAAAACTAATTGTGTCATTCCTACATTAAACATGGAAAAACAATTATAATCAATTATATATATGAGAGAGATCAATACCCGAAAAAAAAAGATCACAATATACTCATCTTAAATTTGGTCTAATAGAGTGTTGAGGGCGTTTGGTTAGGGGTGATTTTTGATCACCTCTGGTGATCTTGGGTGGTAATCCCAGATCACCCTGTTTGGTTTGCAGATTTTGCACTTTTTTCTTTGGTGTGGTAATCTGGATTACCCCTGATCACCCCTAGATTACCACCCTAAACCTAGGTAATCAAAGATCACTAGTGATCGAAAATCACCAGTAATCTAAGATCCCTATCCTAACCAGTTTCAGTGACTAAGGTTTAATCCCTAACAATCTCAAGTAGAAAAGGGAAAAAAATCACAATACTCTCAAGGTCTCAAACCACCAATAAAACGAAAACAAATACTTTTGACTATTATGTCTACGCAAAGATGTGATCACCGAAATATGAACCAGGGGTCGAATCTTAATATATCTTTGAACAATACATTTTTGTTACCGCAAGATATATTGGCAGTTGCACATCGTTTGATTGGAATGAATTTTTGAATAGGTGTACTTAACTTAACGATATAAATCATCTTAAAAATAATCATATTCGCTCTATAGCAACCTCTTACAATATCGTCCCTAAGGGGACAAGTTAGTGGTTAAGAGCTTGGGTCTCTAATAGGAGGTTTCAAGTTCCAATCTTGAGACGGACAGGGTGAATTCAGGAATGAGAAAGGTATAGCTCTACTTAATTTACTTTCATTTTCATGTTCAAATATAGAAAAGAAAGAAAAAAAAAACAACCCTCAAACAATATCAATTTAGATTGGCTCTTGTTCGTTTAAAAAATGTAGTTGGACAAAAAAAAACCCAAAAATATTGTTTGAACGGTTACAATGGCCATACAACAAAGTTGAGAGGTGCTTTTATTTCATAGAATTGTATTTATCTTAGAAAGAATCTAAAGAATTATCCTCAAAAAGAATCTAAAGAATTATTTATATTTTACATATAATTTTTCAAGTATATATAAGGTACTAATCTTTACAATTAGAGTCACTAAAAAAAAATCTTTACAATTAGAGTAAGAATTTCAATAATTAGTTCTTACATTATTATCAAGTAAGAATGTTAGGAGTTTTAAGTAATAGTAATGTTATATGTCTTACCAAATTGTTACAATCATATTATGTTATTGTATATCGACATAATTACAATCACTAGTCCTAACACAGTAAAATAAAAATTTTTAGCTAAATTTGGTAACAGAGAATATAATAAAATTAAATTAAATTGTATGAAAATATGAATATGTGCGAATAAAAAATATATAACTAATTGATCCCTGAAGATAATTCATAATAATACCATACCGATACCATAATAATTTTTTTGAGATCTACCATACAATATAAAAGTTAGGAAAAATGGTGGCCGGAATCTAGCTACGTCAGCTAGGAAAATAATTTATTTTTATATTTTGTTTAGAATTGCATGAAGTATAGGAAAATACTATGAAGGTCGAAGGATCATGTAAAAAAGGTTTGGGGGAATTAATTACTATATTTCGGATAGTTTTTCGTGGAAATGATTATTTATATGCTTATTGATAAAAGCATTTAGCAAAGGTGATGATTGTTCCTTTTATTTGGCTAATTTATATGTACAAAAAGTGTAATATTACTTGTTACTAATTAGTTGAAGGATTCTCCTAAAAAAAATAATTGGAGGATTAAAAAAGGAAAGGGCAGCTGAAAGAAATAGGAATAGGAAATAGGAAATAGGAAATAGGAAAATATAATATATCTAATATATATAATATTATTAATTAATTAATTAAAGTAAAAAAGAGAAACAAGAGGCAGCAATTTTATTTTGGTATCTAAGAAAGAAACTCTCCCTGAAAACCATACAACAGCGGCGGAGGGGTTTTGTCTGTCTCTCCTTATCTCTCTCCATCCCTCATTCAATCTCCATTCCATTATTCAGGTCTCCTATCTCAATTTCTGACCATTTTTATTTGATTGCATTCATTCATTTCAACTTTTGTTTTTCTTTTTACATACCAAACTAACCCCTTTTTGTCTTGATATAAATGCAATTCTTTCCATCCATTATCCTTCCTTTTCTTCTAATAGGATGATATTGATCAAACTAAATTTGTTCGTGTTTAGGATTCGCTCTGGATTCTCCATATCTGTACTTGTGGGATACTTTGAGACAAACAAGGTCTGTTAGGGTTTCCTGCGGATGGAAAATGGTTGTATACCCATTTCATGCTTAAATGGGCATCTGCGCTAGATTTGCTCTGCCCCATTGCCTTTGCTCCGTTAAATGATTTTCTTCTTCTTTCCTCTGGTATCAAATGAATTAGATCGTTTTGGGAAGAGTTACTATTGCTTTGGCCATTCTCTAGTTTTTATGCTTTATGGATTGCTTTCATTAGTGGTAATACTATTATTATTTTGTTTTGGAATTTGAGGTCTATTCTTTCAGATTTGATGTATTTGGCTTTGCTTTTGCCACCGGGTTAACTGACTGGGCCTTTAGAAAATTACTAATAGGCATAAGAAGCTTTTCATATTTTAGTTTGTTTTGTTCAAAGAGGCGTCTGGTTCTTTTAGGAGGAATTTTCACTTCTACATTTTGTGATAGTTTGGTGTCTTTCGAGGATGGATTTTTGGAGGGCTGAGACTTAAGTATTGCTTTACTTGTAGCTTTTATTGTTGCCAAGGATTGACAGAACTGTATATATTGGAAATAATGGAGAAAGGGATTGGATTTGTTGCGGAAAGTAATAACATGCACTTAGAGGAGTCTTGGTGCTCTGGAATGGATACTGAGGAGACTGAAATGGAACAGCCAAACGGTGAAGTTGAAGGTTTTGCATCAGAGAAAGGTGAGGCAAGCAGTGTGGTATTCTCAAGGGAGGCACCCCTTGTTAGTAAAGAATCAATAACATCTAGTGGTTGTAGTTGTAGTCTGAAGAAACTAAAATCAAGGGTGACTGCAAAAGAGTTTGAGCTCTGCCAGAGTGAGAAATCTGGGCATGACAAGAAACTCAGCAGACAAGACAGGATTGAGTTGGGCCAATTGTTTCAGGGGGCTGTGAGTTCCCATGATTGGGAGCTTGCTGAGAGTTTAATCTTATTGGCAGATCCACAGACTCTAAATGATGCATTGTGTGTCACATTGGATGCTATATGGTTTTTGAGCACCCAGCAAGAGCTTTATGGGATTACGGGTTTGATTAAGAAGATCATTGTTAACGGTGCTTATGACTTTACCAGAGCTGCTCTCCGTACGTCATTTCTCGCTTCCTGTGTGTCTGCTTGCCAGAGTCGCACAATGAGTCTTGCTGACACTGTAACTGTGATGGCCCAAAGGTAAATGAGCTGATTCTTATCACTAGCAGATTGATAATTGATGCTTCATTGGCAATAATATTAAAAAAAAGAATCAGAGGGGCAAATACTTTTTGGTGTTGGGTTAATGATGATTATTAGCAAAAGTGTTACCGCTGATGGATGTCTTGTATTGAAAGAAGGTTGTTATAATTAAATACTGGAATATTCCTTGCTAAAGCATTAATTCTGTTAATTGTTTCATCCATATGCATTCCAAATGCTCATAAGACTATATATGGTGTTTGATTACCCTTAGGGGACTGTAAAATTTCCATCCCAGTGTACTCATTGCACTATATTCTTGATACAAGAGAATGCTTACGATTTTGCATTTGTTGTTGCTTCCTAGTTTCTGAGAATCGCATTAAAAGCTTTTCTTTTTCCTGATTATCTGTTTGAATGAACCTTTTGTAAAAGGAAATGACATATCTGGTTACTCATGGTGTTTGTGCCAATTTTCCATCTTGCTTCTGATCAGATTGCATGAGCGCCTCCAAGAATGCCATGGGGATGAGGTCTTGAAGGCAGAAGCTGGTGCCAAGGTCCAAAAGTTTACTGAATGGGCTTTGAAATGTATAGGGTCCCACTCCCGTTGCCAGGGGAAGAATGATATAGTGAATCATTGTTCAGCGGTTGAAATCCAACTCCAGTTAACTGCTTTCAAGACATTCCTTGATCTCGCAGGCAACCAACTTACGGGGAAGGATTTTACAGAGGCATTTGATGCAGCTTGCTTTCCTCTCACACTCTTCTCTAGCTCATTTGATGTTGGTTGGGCATCTGGGATATCAGCTACTGTGATCCAAGGATTGTTGGATATGTTGGTGGAGGGGGGTGCAGACAATGTTAACCAGTGTTTCCTTGAAGCCTCTCGGTTTGGCAGTACAGAACTTGTCCGGATTCTATTGCAGGTGAGTATTTATGTTTTGGATGGGACTTGAATTTTGTCTGATTTGTTGCTTTGCATATTAATCAAAGAATTATCAAGGTCCAAGATTTTACTTTCTGGGTCGAAGGAACAAGTTCCTTTTTTAATAATTAATTGGTGAAAGGTTGAATTTATTTCTAGGAGGGGACTTGAATTCTTGTCTGTTTACGTATCCTAGTGGAAAAAGAAAGGTAGAATTATTGGTACCAGATAACATTTATTTTTCAATCAATTTTACTTTATGTTTGTCATCCTATCCCTACGCACCAGACAAGCCATTATTGTGGTGAGGGAAACCCAACCATTTTGGATTGGAAAAAAACATACTAGTAAGAAATGCTCATGTGGGAAGATGTACTGCTTATTACTGTTTAGACATTAAAGATGTTTTTCAAGAATCCATGGAAAACCTAAATCAAAACTCTCAAGCTAGAATCAGAGCCTTGTAAGTTTCGTACTCTTTTTTGTTCACCATGGATTGTCAGGCGTGCTTTCACTTCTCTGCAATAAGATATATATAAATTCTACATATTACAATGTTTGTTGACATTTCCCTAATTATCTTTGTTTGTTTATGCGGCATTTGTCTGGTCTAGATTGCCCAACGGAACAGCTTGGATGTTGATGTTGATCTTGCCTTGGGGTTTGCCTCACACTACTGCAAGATTGGGACAATGGAATGTTTAGTGGAAGAGGGTAATGCCATGGCATTCTTGGGTCCATTAATGAGAGCAGCTGAAAGAGGCTGCATGCAGGTGGTGCAGTGGTTTGTTAAAAGGGGCTGTCGAGACATGGAGCTGTGTCTGGCACTAACTGCTGCTACTTCCAGCAGCCAAGTTGACGTAGCCGCATACCTTCTCCCTCATGTTCCTCGGCATGTCCTCACAGCCCTCAGCATTGAGATTCTCAAAGCCGCAGGTGAACGGAGTGGGGGATCTCTGGATGGTGTGGCATTTCTCCTCCACTCTGACTTCTTAGGTGATGCTGCAGGTACTTATGCTGTTGCAAACAGCATTGCTAGGTCTGATGATGAGGCAGTTGCTTCTGAGCTGAAGGTATTTCTTCAAGAGCACTGGTCAGAGGCTGCTTTTTTGGATGGATTAAAGCAAGGACAAGAACATTACATGAACCTAATGAGGATTTTGAAAAGAGGCGAATCTCCAATTTGCTTAAGGGACCTCCCTGCTCCTTTGAGGGTGGCAATTGCATACTTGCCACTTTACCGGGAATGTGTTGAGGTAGGCGGTCGTCTGTTATCACAAAGGCTGAGGGGCCAGCTTGTTGAAGCAGTACGAATGCTTGGAGGTGGAACTTTAGAAGAGGTAAGCCAAGGCAGAGAGCTTTTAGCTATTTTGGAGCATCATCTTCCTCCATTTTTGGTTCGTGATCCCAGTGTTGGTTAGGATAATATTTGTCTGCTGGATCTTTTGGATTTCACTTCTCTTTTACCCCTATATCTCATGTGTCATAGATAATAATATAATTTAAGTTGTGGGTAGATGACAAAGCTTCAAGGTTTGTCAATTCTCCTTCCATCATGTGGTTTGGTTTAATGCCTCTCTGCTCTTCTTACTTGTCACATCATAATGTGATGTATGTGTATGTTCGTTTATAATGTAAGACAGAGCAATTATTTTCACAAAGGGTTGATATATGATGGGAATGTACATTACAATATAATAATCTCTCTCCCGATTCTTCATGTCTTTTTTTGCTACTCATGTCATGAACATGATATTGAAATGGCCTACACAATGGGAGGTAGTCCTCTCCTTTCCCATAATCTCATTCCGCTCATCACACGATTCGAACCCAAGCTTTAACCACCGGGTTGTCCCCTTGGGACCCGTTTCTTTATCTATCTTACTTTTTATTGTTTTTCATCCATCTTTGTTCCTTCTTTCATTCCTTGTGTTGACTGTTTAGTTCCTTCCCTTTCTTTCTCTTCGTTTAAACCTTTAAGCTATTTCTTCATGGCCATGGGCAGGTTCATCCAACTTTTCACCATTTTCTTTACTCTTCTCTGTAAATCCACCTTCTCTGATGGCCAATCCAAATTGTACCCAAACTAACACTCCATTCACATATCTTCTTACTATTCATGAAAGGGTAAATAAGTCGTGTCATTTGATTGTTAGAGATTTTTTATGTTAAAATTCCTCTTAGGGCCTTGTCTTAGACCAAATCTTAGACGTTCAATGACAAAATTGAAAGGCTAAGCCTCAAATTAATCAAACATGCAAACATCGGACCCTTAATTGGGCATTTAGCCAATTATTTATTTATTTATTTATTTTTTAAAAAAAGTTTCAAGCAAAGTGATGACGGTGTTAACCACAAAGATAACTGAGTGATCTGAAGTGTTGGATTGTATAATCAGGGATGGATTTGTTTCGCCTTAAGCTGAATGGGGGCCTGGTATATATAATAATTAATTTACCTGTTTTCTACATATAAATATATATGAGTTCAGCTCCTCT
>AWUE01015422.1:0-25909 GCA_001974825.2 Corchorus olitorius
ATTAGAAAATTTTAAATATACTTTTATAGTTTTACTCAACTAAAAACTCTATTTTTATTTAATTAAATCTAATATCCTTATAACTATTTTGTTGTTATCATTTTACTATTTTAATTAAAAAAACTTAGATATATTAGAATTTTTAAAATATATTCTCTTACAATATTTTTAGAAATAAACTTTTACAATTATTCTACTAAAAACTCTATATTTATTCGATTAAATTGAATATTTTTAATAAATATTTTATTTTTACCATTTTACTTTTAAAATATTGGAGATTTTTTTGGTAGTTATGGATCCATTTCAATTATTATATAAACTAATAAAAGTATTATTATCAAGTTTAAAAGTTAAAATAAGTTGGCTAATCATTAACTATTTAAATTTTTTAACAAATTAAGTTAAAAATTTATTTAAAATCTAATTTTTGTGATTGACTTTGTTTTTCATTTTTTTAGCGTGTATTGGTAGTTTAAATCTGGTTCTAAGTCAAATGAGTCAGGTAATTTTCTCGAGTCATTCGGGTTTCGGCTCATCTAGGTTCAGGTCTACTAGGTCTTGGGTCAGGCGGATTCGAGTTTTGACCTTAGGTCATTCAGGTTTTGGATTTTTTTGGGTCTAGATTTAGGTCAATTGGATCAACCTTGAATATTTTAACTACTGGTGAAGTTTAGCAAACTGCATATACGGGTTTGTCGTGTCTGAATAGGACGGGTTTGAGTCGTTTACTTTTTTTGGTCAAATCGGATTATGTCGGATTGGACGAGTTATCGGGTTCGGATCAGATTTTGACAGCTCTACGTATAATAAATTTCAATTATTATTATAATTTTCATTTAATTTAAACACGAGTATCACGTGCAATGCACGTGGAAGTAGAGACTAGTATAATATAAAGATATATTAATATAATATATAGTCATAAGATGGTGTCGTCGAGAATCTGTGCGCTGCGAAGAACAACAACTATTCCACCGCTGATTATGAAACCGTCGGACTCTCGAACGCCTTCTTCCACATTATCTTTGTTGATGATCTGAACATTCCATTTTGATTTTAAGTTAATTTCAAAGCAAATACTCTCTGCCAAAATTAAAATAATTCTAAGTACTCTTACCTTAACATTTCTCCCAATCCTCGCGTTCTTATCTACAATAGCCTTTCTAATCTCAGTTTTGTCACCTATTCCAATCGGGATGCTTTTTCCCTCCCGCTCAATGCCACTGCTGCTCTCGCTCTCATAGCCATCTTCAATCTATTTTTATTTTATTTGTCATTACCATATACAAATATTAGAAGAATATATATACTAATACGATCGTCCAATATAAATAAGGAAAAAGATTCAAGAAAAAAAAAATCATTAGACAGACCTGATATACATCAGAACCCATGATCACTGAATCTTCTATTATTGCCCCATCTCCAATTTTTGTTCTCATTCCTACCACCGTACCTTTAATCTTGCACCTCTATTTATTCTTACAAATATCAACGGATGATTCCAGAAAAACAAATGAAAAATGGACTCGGAAAAGATAGAATGAAAAAAAAAAAAAAAAAAAAAAAAAAAAAAAAAAAAAAAAACTAGATTGTACCAAAACTATAAGCATCAAGCTTGGAGCATATATTTTTATAAGAAATTGCTACTTACTTCGAGAATGCAACCATCTCCAATGACACTATCTTTAATAACGGCATCAGTTATGAGGGTAGGAGGCAGATATCGAGGCATAGTATAGACCGGAGAATCTCTATCATAGAAGCTGCTATCAAAGGGATCATGTTAAAGCCTACCAATTTTAATTAATTAGTTGAACATTTAGTAAAATCATGGAACTTTATATACTTCTAAGTTCCAGCCAGGGCTTTCCTAGTATATAATTTTAGTAAACGTACTGACTTATATCCCACGTTTGATTTCTTTATGCACTCCATGTTTGCTTGGTAAAATGCTTTAATGCTCCTCATGTCCTCCCAATAGCCCTCAAACAAATATGCATCAACCTGTGTCCCTTAAGCACAAGGACACGAAACAGTAAATTTTGAAACAATATATATACTCCTATAATTTAATGGACAATTTAATGCATTAATATATATAATAATTTATCAATTTAGCAAAGTCTAACCTTCATTCCTAGAGCTATTGCGCCTCGAATCACTTCACTGCCAAAGTCATTTGCATTGGGGAAATGATTTTTCAGAAGATTTACCATTGTACTTCTGTTGATGAGGTAGATTCCCATACTTGGAACATCGCTGGATCTAGTCAAAGTTTCTGCCTGTGCGAATTTTCACAACTTCTCCTTATCAATTTTACATAATAATGAGAAAGGGTTTAATGCTCAAATTCCCTCTGGACTTGCAGAAATAGACAACTTTCTCCTTAAAGCTTTTTTTTTGCCTGATTACACCCTAACATTACAGAAAAATGACATATGCCCCCTTGCCGTAATGGACATTACTGATGGACTTATAAGGTATCTGTTAAAATTGACTGATATAGGACTAATTAACGGACGTGAATCTAAGGGGGCATGTGTGTTGCAATCGGGCAAGAAAAAAACTTAATAAAGGAAAGTTGTCCATTTTGTGCAAGCGGGGAAATCGGAAATTAAGGCAACGGAAAAAAGCAGAGCAAAGCTGATGAAGACAACTTACTACTGTATAGTTCATCGATTCTCTGTGTGAAAGCAACCTATACTTGATGACTTGATTATCCGTATCTACTTTTAGTAGACCGAAACCATGGTCTTGACCTCGCACGGTAAAATCGTTTGAAGCGACAATGGTTATATCGGATTTTCTGTTCCGGTGCGATTCTATCAACTTTTGGTAGTCCATTTTATAGAGATGATGGGCAGGAAGGAGCAGAAATTCAGCCACCGGGTATTCTTCTAGGACCCACAGGCATCTTCTTATAGCATCAGCAGTTCCCTGGTGTTGAAAATGCAAAATCATGCTAGCTTATGTTGAGAATTAAATACAAATTAATGAACATACATATGCTGGTGCATTTCTGATTACGTGCAGCTCGGTAGGCCAAAAACTAGGAAGGCAAAACCCTTAAGTACCCCCTCTTAACTCTTTGCAGCATAATTTCTTCTCGGATTTTGTAAAAAAGCTAGCAGTTATCCAAAAAAAAAATGTATATTGAATATTGATCATCTTTCATACCTGAAACCAACCCTGATCTTCAGGGCTCTGGTATGCTGCAATCACTTCAACAAAGCCTTCTTTTCCAAGGCCTACTCCAGAATAGGCTCTTGACAGGTGAGAATTGAGAGAAGTTGAATTGAACTGTGTGAGCGCATATATCTTATTGATGTTGCTGTTAATGCAATTGCTCACAGCTACATCAATGAGTCTGTAATTTGCTGCTATAGGAACAGCCCCATCTGATCTTCTCTTGGTCAGCGGGTAAAGTCTTGACTCTGCCCCATCTCCAAAAACCACTGCTGCAACACTCTGCCATTGAAATGAGATAATTTTAGGCATAATTAATTATATAGTTAATAGTATATAAGGAAATAGAAAGACTAGTTGTAAATTCTAGGATCAATTAGTGATCTTTTCTTGGTTCCTTTCCTTTCCCTCCAATAATTATGAGACGGTAATTACGTAGGGAGATGATAATTAAGGCTTAATTACTTGTGAGAAAATTAATTAGAAAACGGAAATGCGATCAAATAGTTAAGAAAAATGGACCTGATTTACGGGAGGATGGAGCAAAATAGGATTTGGAGTTTGATGCAAGGTGGACATGGACGTGGGTGAATATTTGCGATGATAGCAACCCAATTCAATAATAGGGAGCTTCGCCTTCGCCTGAACAGGGTTGGAGGAAGGAAGCGGTAATTTCATCATCATGACACACAAAGTTCAGTTTGGCGCTTGCTGCTGCATTTCTTCTTTATAAATATATATAGGGAGAACAACAAGAGAATAATCAATTTGCTTTCTTCTCCTTCATATGGCTATTGATCTGCCTTAGCATTTGTAAAATCACTTATACTAATACTAAATACTCATGAGTATTTAAGTATTTGCTTGACAATGCAGCTAGCTATAGCATGCAAAAGCAAGCCAGCGAAAGATTTATTTATATATAATAGTATATAATTAAGAAATAGTTTTTACTTATGTTGTAAGTTTCTTGCAACTTTTCTCTTTATTCTTTGGGTTGATTCATTTCGTTCTTGATCATTTAAAGGAATTGTACTCATCGTTGTCACATGACATGAGTAACACGATGTACAAGATATATATCCCACTTCCAACATAGGAAAATCTTCATCAGAGATTCTAACCTTTGCCTTAACATGGTGCTGTGACTTTCACACCTCCGAGGCAAACGCTGCTAATTAAGGGTTTATGCATGAGTTGTCAGAACAAAGTTTCAGCTTTAGGTTTTCTTGCCTTAGGGGAAGAGTTGAGATTTGAGTAATTTAAATGTACTAGGATCAATTAAAGAAGAGGCCGAGCATTTTGGAATTGGAATGAAGTGGTTGTCAAGGTAGGCATTGTCTTGGCTTTTTTCATATATACCTCATGCTGCTCACTTGCCAGTTGCCACCTTTTCAGTAGTACCAATGTCTTGACGAAACATTAATACAAATAACTTTACCCAAATGATAATATTAACATTTTATTTCATTCTTTTTTGAATAACATAAATTTCTATTCAGCCATTAATTAAATACTTAATAAATATATATTTATGCTGGGCATTTCTACATGGAGTATAGATCATGATCTTACCGAGCAACCAATTACATCATATCCACATAGATATAATATATATAGCATGAAATTGCTCCTCCTCAATTCTTGAATTTAGATCATAAGCTTTTATTGAAAGAAAAAAAAGAAAGAAATATGGGGGAATTTCATTTTAGTATCTTGAACCGATAATTTTTTTATTATTATTATCTGGCATGTCTTCTGTAGGTGTACCGATTAATTGTATTAATTCCTTGAAAAAATAAATTAATATGACAGACATTTGAGATTAATTTTTAATATTATTCTTTTTTAATTATTTATTAGAAATGTTAAGGTGGCATTTGTTTTACGCAAATAAATATTGTTCCATAATTTTTTCTTAGATAAAGTCGAGGCAATTTATTTATCAAGTGTAATCTGGATTAAAAATAGAAGATAGTAAATGACTTATCCAAATTCTCTGCACTCCTAAATCACATTCCGATTTAGCAAGATTATGAGTTAAAAACTATTAGCATCCCTTTTAATGAAATCCTGATTCGTAAAATTAATGAAATGAATTTTTCTAAAAAAAAAAACTATTAGCCTCCCTTTTAACAAAGTGAAATGAGATAGAATCAAAATTAGAAAGCATTGCAGTGATATATCATAATTTTTTTTAAAGAAAAATATTGTAATTTTCATTTATATAAATGAAATTATAAAATAGTAACTATAAATTACAATAGGTTGAAAAAAGTATTCATCATTCGTGTTTAGATCTTGTATCATAACTAATTGAACATTAAACCAGTAAATTAATAGTATTTCAAATAAAAATTTAAATCCTAATTGCAATACAGAATTACAGACCAACTATCTTAATTAGTATAATACAGAATATTAAATGGGATTATAACCAGTGTTACATCAAATTAATTACTAAAATTTAGGTACAATTTTAGTCTAATTAAGATTTAGCTCTCTCCAATTCCAAAATAAACGTCAGTTTCCAAACTTAAAATTTCATTGAGATATGGTTTTAGGAAATGTTTAAGTTATCATCATATAGTAGTGGTTGGTCACATTCTTTAATATGGTAAATCAGTCCCACCTAATAATATAAATAAAAATTATAACATTAATCCCTGATTTCTCTAGGCCTAGTTTGGTATTGAGATTGCGGTTTGAAAAAATTTGGTTTGAAAGAAGTTTTTGAAAAGTACATTTTGAAATTGCAGCTTAAAAATGTAGATAATGTTTGGTATTATTATGAAAAAAATATAGTACGATAATAAAATGTCTAAAAGGAGTATATTAGTTAAAAAGGAAAGAGAAAAAATAATTAGGAGATTTAAATCATTAAATGTCCAAAAGCACTTTAGAAACGTAAAAAGCACATATAGGAATTAGCTTTTCAGATTGATTTGGTTTTTGCGGTCAAAATGAGCTTTTCAGATCAATTTGAAGTCATTTTAGTCCCTCTCAAACAATATTGCTGACGTGGCAATGCCACATCAGCAATACCTTTGAGAGGAATTAACATGTCCTCGTATTGCAAGTTTAGGGAGCAAAAAGTTCCAAATAAAAGTTTTAGGGACAAAAGGTCAATTTTAAACAAGTTTAGAAGGCAAAAAGGGGCTTTAGTCAATATTGAATTATCTAAATATTTTATTGGTGGAGAACATGACTAACGTGATTAGAGTATTTCACTTATTAAAGTGACTTGAATTATTAATGATTCGTCTTGAAATATTGAGAACACGACCCGTAATAGAATTTTCAATGGAAGAGGGTTATATAAAACCTGATTATTGTATCTTATTTATATCTAGAGTTTATATTGCATAAGAATCTTAACCGAATCACGTAAACCTTATCTGCTATTTAATTTTCCGTTTGCACACAACAACATCATATAATAATTTCTCTCATGATACCCATCCTAAAAATAAAAGATGAATAAATAGGGAGTTTCAGATTCGAATTAATCAAGTCAGTCTATTTTGCTGTCTATTTTTCGAGGAAGCATAATCATTCAAAATACATGGAGATCAATCAAGATACATGGATAATTGGATATGAATCATTTTTGGAGCCTGCGAATTAGGCTTTCATAGGCGAAAAGCGTACTCGTCGAAAAAAACCCCATTGACTTTTATTCGAAATTAATGTTCATTATTATCTTTATAACAAAAAGAGCAAAAAGAGTAACGAGCAAAAGCAGCCTCTCCTCTCTGATTCCCCTTGTCCCACCAACCCTCTCTTTGAAGCATAATAAAAATCTCCAATGAAGAAAAAGAAAAAAAATCGAGACTGAAATTGAAATATTGATATGTGGCCAAAAAAAAAAAGAAATTGAAATATTGATACTATGTTGAAATGAGCTTGTAAGCATCAGGCATCAGCAAGCTAGAATGGATCCCTGCATAATTTGCTAAATTTGAGCTCCCAACAGCAGGCAGATAATTTAACCAAACGAGGGATCGATGCAAATGAATTATTTCAACATATATGTACATGGTGCTTTTAAACGATACATAAGTGATCAAATAATATTTCACTCGGATGCATATGCATGGTATTAGCATTTGATGAGGGTCTAGGTCTAGGCACCAGTCACACATGAAAACATTCTATGGCTCCTAAATCTCTTAAGTTTTGGAATAGAAGTAGTAGGAGAAGGAGAAGCACCATGACCATCTGAAATCATGCCATCCACCCCCATGGACATGTGTCGACGGTGACCTGGATTCCAACCGCCGATGTTCTTTTGATCAGCTCTTGAAGTTTTCATATACACATGATGACTCTCCCTCCCACTCTGACCATGAACATACAAGTCGCTAATCTTGTAATTTTGAGCTGCACCAGATGAGAGACACTCGTATTGCCGCCGAGTTTTGTTCTTCTTTAGTGTTTTGTAAACCAGAGGGATGAGACCCTCCATATCTGATGATCTGCTGATAATTTCAAATGCCTTTGATAAGGGGCAGAATTGAATTTCAAATGTCTATGGAGGAGTTTGGAATGTTGGAAAAAGAAAATACTACCAAAGACTTTTTGGTTTATTGGGTTTGGTGGTGGAGTGTGGTACTGGACCACTGGTACCGTCTTAATTTATCATTTTTATTAGTATATTATTATTATTATTATTATTATTATTATTATTATTATTATTATTATTATTATTATTATTATTATTATTATTATTATTATTATCTATACTAATTATAACGTCAACTCCTGAGTTTGTGTCACAATGACTCGGACACAAACTCAGTTTTTTAAAAATTCAAAATAAAATAAAAACTATCCATCTTAAATAAAAACTGCCAAACACTGCTCACGTAGTGAGTGTCCTGTGTCTTGTTAATCATAAAGTCCTGAGTGTGTCACAAGTTGATTCGGACACAAACTGTTTTTAAAAATTCAAAACAAAATAAAAACTACACATTTAAAATAAAACTACCCATTATTAGAGGATAAAAATAAATATTTAAATTTTATTTTTATCATTTTAAAAAAAACTACTCATTTAAAAAAAATATCAAAAACTACTTACATGAGTGTCCTATGTCTTGTTATTATTATTCTATTCTATCAATCAACTATAAGTCGGTCATCACAACCACGACGCAATCTCATAATAAATATAAAATTTTGCACTTCTTGTAATTGATTTATGTAGTGTGACTTTTTTTGCCATAAAAAAAGAGATTTTATTGATATATAGTGTGACTGGTTTTTATGAAATATTTTCATTATTATATATATATATTATTTATTATCGTTATCCATTTCATTTAAAAAATCTTTAGATAAAAAAAAATTGAATGAATGTTGCCAAAAAGTGATAATCCGGCACGGCGTCGTCTTTACTACTCCAAAACTTAGCGTGGCCAAAAGCAAAAACCAAAATTTATCTGTCTTGCGATTGCCTAATTATTAATTAATATAATAATAGTTAATTAATAATAATATTCTGAAAATAAGTCCACCGTTGGATTCTATTTGGAGTATGTCAAGTTGTCAACAGTGGCGGCCACCGGAAATTTTATCAATGGAAATTTGATTTGATGCCCCAATCCCAATAATAATAATTTATTTAATGATATGACAGTATTGACAAATCTAAGTTTAGTTGACAAGTCGCAGTCTCGTTTGGATTGTGATAAAACCTACGTACACAATTTGCTACTCAACCAAAACAACTAGGTATATATAATCATCAAAATAAAAAACAACTAGGTATATTGACTCGAGTTCCAGTTTCCACCAAAAAACGTATGTCAATTCTTCCAATCTAATCTAATCTAACTTGTTTGTTCATGGCCGAAAAAAGAAAAAAGAAGAACAAAAAAAGTTTCGGCTGGACCCAATATTCAAGCCTGCAGTAAGACAAGCCACTCACAACCTTATATGGGCCTCTCTAACCCAAAATATATATTTGATGGCCCATTAGGGCTGTAATCTTCTATGCCCAAATCTGACTTCCTTTTCCCTTTTTATGGGCCTTTAAGGTTTTATATGTTCTTACGATTACCCTTGGAATTCTGTGACGATCGATGGCATTGTTCCTTGCTGAAATTACGGTGAAAGTGGTCATGGAGAAGCAGATTTTGGGTGAGAATTGACAAGGGTTGTGTTACTTGTGTAGTATCAATTTGGATGATTGAAGCTCAAACTTGTAATTGAACTAATGTCTTGATTTCAGTATTGTTTCATTCATGTCATTGGGCTGGTTTGTCATGGATTATTAATGCTGTTGTTATTATTGCGCATATATATATAAATCAAATGTCTTAATGCTTTCCGTTTGTAATGGAACTAGCACAAGATGTTGCATGGCATCATTGTCAACACAGCCAAACTTTTGGCCAAAAATGAAAAAGAGATAAAAACACATACAAGCTTTGAATAATCGAGTATTCGAGTTGATTAAGAAATTTTGGTTAAAATAGAAAGAGTTGGCATTGTTCATGGATCAAGAGTCACAAGACAGTTGTGCTTGTGTTATTTAAATTTTCATATTTAGGGAAAAAATGACGAATAAATCTATAATTTAGATGGATATCCATGATTCAGATCAACCAAAAACAAGTGAATCTTTTACATCAAGGTACGAGTTTAGACTAATTCTATTGAATGAATACTAATACTAATATACTAATAGATAATAATGAGAGAAAAATAAAAGGTAAATAACTAAATATGACAAAACTATTTTATGGCAAAAATTACGAATAATATTTACTCTAAAATAAAAATATTATTAACTAGGACTGGGAGTAATTTTTTTTTAGGGAACTAGGAGTAATTATAGTAATTATTAGTACTATTAGTCATAGTAGTAATAATAATAGTAATTATTTTCGGTTTTAACCAAAAATAATAATACTATAATATATAATAATATATAATCTACATAATATTATATAATTAATGAAAGAAAAATCGAAAAGCAATAGGTAGCAGCAGTCCGTAGTAAAGAGAGGATGAGTATAAATAAGGCAAAAGGAAGGTTCAGTGAAGGGTGAGAAGAGTTCATCTCCAGCTCCATTGTCTCCCTCGCCCTTCCCAGGGCTCTTCCTTCCCGCAAGAACCAGGCCGCCGCGCAGCAGCTAAACCCTATCTCCCCAATTTTATTTATTTTCACCATCTACTTGTACTATTTATTTTTATTTTAATTCTTCAAATAAAGGAAAAAGAAAAAAAGAAAAACCCTGTACATCTCCCAAACGATGGCCCAATCCGAAACCCTAGATTCTCCGCAATCCTCATCTTCATCCTCAGATCCCCAACTATTGCGGAATTTGTCATCCAGTCGGCTCAACGCTCAGGCGCCGGAGTTTGTGCCTACTCGCTCTACTCCTCAGCAGCCACAGCAGCAGCAACAGCAGCAGCAAAGTCACAGGATGATGATCCATCCTCCTCCGCCCCCTGGGATGCTGCACGTCTACCCGCCTTCTCCACCTCCTCCTCCGGCCGCGTTTCACCTCCCCGTCCATAGCCCCGTGCCTATGCCGCCTCACATGGTTCCCGTCCACCATCATATGCCCATGCGGAATCATCATCATCCTCCTCCTACTTACCAGAACCATCATCATCATCATCCTCGAGAACAAGAAGAGGCTGTTGTGAAGAAGGATCACCACAAGGAGCAGCACAAAGAGCACAAGGATCATGGTCCTACTTCTTCCAAAAATGGACTATCTGAAGAAGCTACACTGAAGGTTTTGAATCAGGTCAGGGGTCAAGCACAATGTTCCCACTGCTGCTTTCTCTCTTTATTTCTTCCTTCTTCTGATTTGTTTATTTGAGTATTATGGTTTAGTTTCTTTGTGCCTTTTTATTTATCTGATCGAGATTAGCTAATTATTGGGGAATTCAGGCTAATTGGAGAGGACAAATGATAGATAATGTTGCCATCTTCTCTATGAACTTAGCTTAACCATCCTTGTTACTAATTTTCTTTAATGTAAATTAAACCATTCTATTTTACAGGTTGAGTATTATTTTAGTGATTTGAACTTGGCCACCACCGATCATCTTATGAGGTTCATCAACAAGGATTCTGAAGGATATGGTATAATTTCTTTGCATTTGGGAGATATAAGTTTTAGACTGGATGGAACTCTAGTTTATGCGAATTTCTGTTATTTTAAAAGTCCATGCTCATTAGTGTACATATTGCTATTTATTATAATATATCGTTCACTACAGTAAATTCTTCGGTTTCAGCTCTTCCATTATATTAATAATATGGAGTATCTAATCTTCAAGACTGCTGACATTGAAAATATTTGAGCTTGTTTTAATTTTAACCATTTTGCATTCATTCTAATATTTCTTTGCTTTCCATACAGTGCCAATATCTGTTGTTGCATCTTTTAAGAAAATTAAAGCCCTCATAAGTACTCATTCGCAGCTTGCTACAATTTTGCGTAACTCATTGAAGCTTGTGAGTATTTTCCTTGTACTCTCGTTTCAAGCACTTACATTTCCTTCTTGATGCTATTTGTCTACATTTTGTTGCTTCATATTATTTTAGTGGCCTTTCTTATATCATTTTCATTCTATATTTTATATTATAGGTAGTTAGTGAAGATGGAAAGAAAGTAAGACGCCAACATCCGTTGACTGAATCAAATATGGAAGAGTTGCAAGTAATGTTTTGTCCTTTTGTTTCTTTCAACCTCCTATCCAAGTTTGTTACTTTCTTTCCCTGTAAATTTCATGTCATGTGTTATATTCACTGAACAGGCATATTGTAGAATTTTGAACAGGCATATCGTAGAATTTTGTAGGAGAAATTTTTGTGTCTTCTACATCATATATTGTATTCAATCAAATCAAATATACAAATCTTTTATATACTTCTCCAATTTGTGATTTGTAGTCTCGGATAATTGTTGCTGAAAATTTGCCTGAGGATCACTGCCATCAAAACCTCATGAAGATTTTCTCTGCCGTCGGGAGGTACCAAGCCTATTACCATATTAAAGAAATTATATACTCTAGCTAGCAAGTTTTTCTTTCATCCGTGATTGTCGTGGCTATATGGACCAACCTCTATTGATCTTTCTTTCTTAGTGTCAAGACAATCCGTACCTGTCAGCCTCAACCCTCTGGTGGCGGCGTCTCTTCAGCTTCTAGATCAGCAAAAAGTGATGGCATGCATTTTAGTAACAAGGTACCTCTGTGCATCATCCTCGTTCTTTCCTTTTTGTTTATTTCCGTTTTTTTTTTGTAATCTTCTATGGGAAGATATCACAATGACTATTTTTATCTTGATTAACAAATGCTAACCATTTGATTTAATTTTGGACTCTTTTTATTTTGTAGTTGCATGCATTTGTGGAATATGAATCTGTTGAGCTGGCTGAGAAAGCAGTAAGTTCTATTTTGCATAGGATGACCCTTTTTACCTTTTATTGTTTAAACAAATGGATAACTAACTGTCTTGTTTTGCAGGTTGCAGAGCTTAATGACGAGAGAAATTGGAGGAGTGGCCTTAGGGTCCGCCTAATGCTTAGGCGTGTGGTGTGTAGGATGACAATTTATTCTTTTGTCTTCAATTACTTCATCTGTGCTTTTGCTTTCTTTTCTCTTCTTCCATGTTTGTAAGACCCAACGAATCTTGATGCAGGAAAAAACAAAAAAGGATTAAAATTTTTAATTTGATTCTGAAAAGTAATCGAGTCAAATATAGTCTATCCAGGAACCGGATAGTTTAAGTGTAAAACTTATGGTTAGTGTTTATTAATAAATCTGATGATTTGGATTTGTAATGGATGCATGATATGATATCTTGATTGGTTGTGCATGAATGATCTTAGTATATGTGTTTACTTCTAGTTAAAATATTGGTTTGATGGAGTCATTTATTATGTTTGGATAATTTTAATTGATCCAGAAGCAAGACTAGGCCATTGATCTGTATTTGTATTCTCTCATTCTCAGTCAAAACCTGCAAATGCAAGAGGGAGAAAGGGCCATGATGTGGAAGGTCACCACGAGGAAGACGATGCTTCGACTTCTGAGCAGCAGTCAAATGAGAAGCAACAAGAAGATCCTTCTCAGTTATCTGATATCCATTCACATGAGTATCAGGTAAGTGTTTTTTAAAAGATACTCTCCGTGTTTGGGTTAAAGTCTTCAAATGAGTTTAGGCTGTCTCCTATGGACATAGTTCACCTCCACCAAACTCTTAACTATGGGAGGAAAAGGAGCTAAGATGATGAAATGCGCTCATTTATAACTATATATTAACATAAATGTGCTATGGTTATAGTGGCTAATTGGCTATAAGGAAAATAATTGGGAACTGACTTTTGAGCTTTGCTTTTTAAATAAGAGACTTGATCCATATGCTGTTTTGCTGTTACTGTGAAGATGCTTGAAGATAATAACTGGGAGCTATAGCAATAGATAATTAATTGGAGCTAGTTCATTTTTTCATATGGCTGCTATGGTAGTTGCTTGTTTTATCCCAATTCCCAAAATGCTAAATGTCAAATCATGGTTGTCCTTGTGCAGGGAGAGGAGCATTCGATTGAGAAAGAGGGTGGGCAGAAAAAAGGGCGAAACAGGGGCCGGGGCAAAGGACGTGGTCGGGGTCAATACCCTAATAACAATCATAACAGTCGTGGAAATCATGTGGGGTTTACCCCATCAACGGCAGGTAATTTGGCCAGTAATGAGCAAGCAACTTCAGCCAAGCAGCCCCCTGGTCCACGTATGCCAGATGGCACAAGAGGATTTGCCATGGGTCGAGGGAAGCCAGTTGCTGTTAATACGGCATGAATATATATCCTACACAATCCTGTTACCCTGCAAGGGGATTGGGATAGGGAAATGTGTGTTTTACTATGGTGTTTGGTGGCAGGGTAATTCGGGAGGGGAGGGCGGGGCTATCCAACCAATATATATATGATAATCAGTTATAGTGGTTCAAGAATCAAGAGTAGAGTTATATATAAATATAATTAGCGAGTGGACTGCGAGTGAGCATTTTCTATGATTTTGTAAGTGGGTATGGATGATGCTAAAACATATACTCTTACAAATACCCTATGGCCTATAGAATGAGTGAAGGTGAAGAAGCAATAATAATACTTTCGGTTAGAATAATTCTTTCTTTTTCTAGTCTCTCTCTCTCTACTTATATATATTTGGCCGAAATTCTTTTGGCCCGAAAACTGAGTCTGAGTTTCTTTTTGGCATCATCTTAGTCTGAGTTTAATAGGCGCTAAAAATGATTTTGACTTGAGCAGCCAGATTTTTGTTATTGCATGTAATCAATTTGTGGGGAACGGAAACAGCTTATATCTGGATTTACTGTACGTGTGATTGTGCTGTAATCCGTCATTAGCTTAGAATAAATAAACCAAGTAAAAGCTTAATTAAGCTGTTAATGGTAATGTCAAACATGGATGAAGCAAAGAAGTATGAAGTCGTTGAGTACTAGTACAGTACTAGTTTATTCATTTTATAATATTATATATTAATATACAAGTGGGTCTCAGGGTCTGGTCGAGCAAACATGACACTGCTTTTGGTTGGTCAAAGCTGACGTGACAAACTCACAAAGTGGCAAAGGTTAAGGTTAAGTTTAACCGAGGATATGCCGCCATCCCTCTTCTCCCTAGGCCTGGGGATTCGGTATAATCTGCCTCTACGAGTGCCGTCCGCCAGTCTAGGAACAATCCCTCTCATGAACATGAACAACCGCCGCCGCGGCTCCTCGTCGGACAGGAGACTTGAGTCCAATCCTCGTGTACATCAACTCCAACAGCTCGTTAATGAAACCAATGCTTCTGGTACGTCCCCACTTTAATTGAATTTGAAGAAAATTGAATTCAGCCAACAACTCCTAATAAATTAATTAATTGATCTCATTTCTTTCCACAAATCCCAATCTCTATTTCTGGTTTTGAGTTTGTATTTCCGCTTAAATTTAATTGTTTTTTTTTCTTTTTTCCAGATGGAGATGGATGTGGATGGGAAGAGTCTTGGAAGCAGGGAGTCACCCCTTGGGATTTAGGTCGCGCTACACCTGTTGTTTTACATCTTCATAAGACAGGCTCCCTTCCGATGGGCAGGGTTCTCGTCCCTGGATGTGGCACTGTAAGTTGTATGCTCTGCTGAGTGCCTTATCAAATCACACTGCATTTTATTTTTATATATGTTGGGGTGGGATAATTAAGGATTGGATGAAAGAGTAGTTTGTGTTGTGCATCAAAGTATTTTATCCTATCCCACCCGCAAACACAACCTAATTATTATCTTCAATTAGTATCATTATTCATATCAGTACTGATTTAAACTGCTCAAACATGACAGGGCTATGATGTGGTAGCAATGGCATGCCCTGGACGCCATGTTGTTGGACTGGATATATCTGAGGAGGCCATCAAGAAAGCAAAGCAGGTAAGTCTGCTCCTTGCATCTCATCTCACCCTCTCCTTAAGAAGATCCATATAATGGTAGCTCCTTAATCCTTATTCCACTCTTCTTTCGGGATGTTAATGCAGATGTCTTCCTCATCACCAAACGGGGATTACTTTACCTTTCTAACTGCAGATTTTTTTACCTGGCACCCAACAGATTTGTTTGATCTTATTTTTGATTATACGTAAGTCATCTTTAGAGTGCCTGTTACCCTCTTAGAATAATCCCTTGATCATCACAAAGCTATTGAATATGCAGGTTTTTTTGTGCCGTTGAGCCACATCTGCGATCAGCATGGGCGCAGCAAATCCAAAAATTTTTGAAACCAGATGGAGAGCTTATTACATTGATGTTTCCAGTTAGTTTGCATCTTTTTTTTTTATGATTCTTCTCAATCTTTTTTTGTTGGTTTTTTAACCCCATATTTCAGCCTTTCTTTTTGAATTATAACCAGTGTGGTTTTGAATCTCTAGTGTAAAGCACTTCCATTTTACACTGAAATTTGTACTTGTTGAGGTAAAATTTCGCTGCTCTACTCTTTCTTCATGTCATTGTTAGTAAAAGCAAATTGATTTGATGGCAGATGGATGATCATGCCGGTGGACCCCCATATAGAGTATCAATTGCAGAGTAGTTTTCTGCCTCCTTTACTGTTTTCATCTAGCTCCTGTCCATAGTATTTGCCAAATCCTTTTTCAATAAAATTTCGAGTACAAGTTTAATTATATTATTACTATTAACATAGGGAGATGTTGATATAAGAATTTATCCATCATAATTGTTTATACTTGAAACCATGCAGTTATGAAGAGGTTTTGCACCCAATGGGCTTCAAGGCAATATCAATCGTTGATAATAAGTTGGCCATTGAGGCTAGAAAGGTATGCTATAAATGTTTAGTCAGTTAGCTTGTGATTCTGAGCTTGCGTATGGAGCCGTATTTGTTACATTGACTCCGTAATTTTCCCTAAAATAAAACCTTGAGGTGACCTTGGACAGAATCCTAACATTAATCAGTTAACATAAGAGATGAGATCCATTCTTTAAAGAATATGAGTTTGTTTAATTGTATGCACACTGATCTTGATAAGTTCCTGCTTATATGTTTGTTGGCTTGGCTTTGCAAAAAGAAAGAGAAGATTGGAATAATCATATAATATAGTACTTTAGGGGCTACTGAATTCTGAATTTTATGGTATTTGTTAGCACTAGTTGGTTAACTATATGCATATGTATGTGTGGATTGTTATCATGAAGTCTAAACTGCTATAGTTTCCTTCAACAGGGAAGAGAAAAGCTTGGAAGATGGAAAAGAGCTGTAGGCCACTCGTCGTCCCTGTGATAATGATGGTTGATCCGGTTCCAGGTGCTTGAGTTATTATGGAGATGATGGAGACGTAATTTCATTCATTCATGCTTTTACTAATTAATAATTATGTAAATTGGAAGGCCATAGACATCCATGTTATTAGTATTATATAGCAAGTGAAGTATCTGTTTCAGTAGACAACTTGGGTGTTCTTCTTTAGATGCTTTCCATGTGAATATTTTGACACATTATGAGTAAAATTCAAGTGAAAAGGATCAAGTAATGCATCTTTTTTCTTCCGGGCCCATTACTGCAGAGATACAGGCTTGGAAACGAGTCATCTTCGAGTCGAAGGGGTTAGCTTGCACTTGTGCAAGTGGGCTGAGACATGTGTGGAGCCTTTGACCCCTTTGCCGAAGCAAATTGGCCGATTTAACACAGTAGCCCAACTCCAATTATTATAAACTAAGGAAAGAAATAAAGACCATAGTAGGAGTACGTACGTCACTTTTTTGCCCAAAAAAAATAATATAGAGGCAATATATATATAATATATATATAATACTAATAACAATACTAATAATAATAATAATAAATACTACTAGTTGGAAGAAGGAATTGAAAATATAATTATTTGATTTTTCTTTGAGGATGTGATAATATTAATTGATTAAATAAATCAAGAAATTTAAGTATAGTAGTATTATATATAAGTTTTTTTTTTGGCCAAATAAGTTGGGTTGGGAACTTGGGTTAACTGCAATCGCAATATTGCAACGCATGCAGAAAAAGAAAAAAAAAAGAAAAAGAAAAAAGAGAAACATTCCTGTCCTTAAGCTCCTCAGAAACTCCCGCCTAAGTCCTCGTTCTCACTCAGACTGAGTCTGAATTGCAATGGCAATGCAACAACAACGTTAACGTTGTGGCCTCTTCCTCTCTCCTTAGACAATAGACATTTTTTTTTGGTGAAACTAGACAATAGACATTATTCGATCGATCGGTTCCCGTGTTTATGATCAGAAAAAGCAAAAGAATAGCGAATAATTACTTAAAGGTGGTGTAATAGAATGGATATGGATGAACATATCATCCAGGACGACGACGACGACCGAGAGGCCCTTGCAGGGCTGAGCTCCGTCCCAGCTCCCCAGCGCAAGATCCACTCGTATAGCCAGCAGCTCCGCGCGAATTCTGCCCAGAAGCGTTACCAGCAAGTCCGAAAGCACAGCCTGGACGACATCCCCAAGCCCATCGAATCTAATAATTACTACAACAACGACTCTTCCGACGACGAGTTCTTCCAGGCCCAACACCCCTCTTCTAACAACCCTCCCTCTGCCTCTGCCTCTGCCGATGACTACATCATCACTTCCTACTCCCAGAGGCTCGACCAGACCCTCTCCTTGGAAGCCGCCCCGGATGATCCTCGCCATTGCCACCCTTTGCCCGAGTTCATTGGCGCTGGCGGTGGCTCCGGTATTTTCAAGGTCCCTATGCGCGCAACCGTCCACCCCGGCCGCCCCCCTTGCCTCGAGCTCAGGCCTCACCCCCTCCGGGAGACTCAGGTCGGAAAGTTTTTGAGGAACATTGCTTGCACCGACTCGCAGCTCTGGGCAGGCCAAGAATGTGGGATTCGTTTTTGGAGATTCCAGGATTTTTATAAACCAGGCCTGGGTTCCAAAGTCAGGAGGGGTGATGAGGATGCCGCTCCCTTTCAGGAGTCCGCCAACACCTCTCCCACCATGTGTTTGCTGGTAGATGCCGGGAATAGATTGGTTTGGAGCGGCCATAAGGATGGCAAGATTAGGGCTTGGAAGATGGATCAGCCTCTGGATGATTCTAATAATATTTCTCCTTTCAAGGAAGGCTTGTCATGGCAGGCGCATCGTGGTCCTGTTATTTCTCTCATCATGAGCTCCTATGGTACTACTTTCTATTCAAATTCATCACGTTTTCTTTCTTTCTTTCTTTCTTTCTTTCTTTCTTATATATGGAGCATATAATGAGATGGCTTGATATTTAATTATAAACTGTGGCATGGCAAATTGGCATTGGCAGACGCTTTGATCTCAAATACTGAAATTGATCATCAATGCACATATATGGGATCAAAGAAAATACTACTAGTGCTGCTACAAATACAAAAAGCCTTGTAATTTTGTTTTAGATGAATTGTTAGCTTTATATTCATCCAGAGCAGAAAGAAAACTGCTCTTGTTACAATCAAAAAGTTTGGAAAAAGCCTTGTAATTTATCCACATGTAATTGCTATGTTCCAGGTGACTTGTGGTCAGGCGGTGAGGGCGGTTCTATCAAGATTTGGCCTTGGGAATCCATAGAAAAATCCCTTTCTCTTAGACCAGAGGAAAAGCACATGGCTGCTCTTTTGGTAGAGAGGTCATTCATTGACCTCAGGAGCCAAGTTACTGTTAATGGTAACTGTAACATCTCTTCATCTGATGTCAAGTGCTTGGTATCCGATCATGTAAGAGCCAAAGTTTGGTGCGCTCAGCCTCTTTCCTTCTCCCTGTGGTACGGTTGTAATTAGATATACACCATTAATTGCTTTATATATGCAATCCAATTTCCAGTTTTAATTGTATTCTCTTCATCTAAATTAACTACTACAAGAGTTAATACTGTGCAGGGATGCTCGCACAAAGGAGCTTCTCAAAGTGTTTAATATTGATGGTCAGATAGAAAACCGAGTAGACATGCCATCAGCACAGGATCAACAAGTAGAAGATGAGATGAAGGTGAAATTTGTTTCCACCTCCAAAAAGGAGAAATCCGGGGGCTTTTTGCAACGTTCACGCAATGCTATAATGGGAGCTGCAGATGCTGTCCGTCGAGTTGCAACAAGAGGAGCAGGTGCGTTTGTAGAAGACAATAAAAGGACGGAAGCACTAGTACTAACTCCTGATGGGATGATATGGAGTGGTTGTACGAATGGCCTGCTTGTGCAGTGGGATGCAAATGGAACTCGCTTGCTAGATGTGAATCACCATCCTTGCGCAGTCCAATGCTTCTGTGCTTTTGGAACAAGAATTTATGTGGGCTACGTTAGCGGGATGGTCCAGGTAATAGATCTTGAAGGGAAGCTGATGGCAGGATGGGTTGCTCATAATGGTCCAGTAATAAAATTGGCGGCTGGCAATGGCTATATCTTTAGCTTGGCTAGTCATGGGGGTTTACGTGGATGGAGCATCTCATCTCCAGGGCCAATTGATAGTTTATTACGATCACACTTAGCAGAAAAAGAATCAATTTACTCGAGGCAGGACAACATCAGAATGGTTGTAGGAACGTGGAATGTCGGCCAAGGAAGGGCCTCTCAAGAGTCACTCATGTCGTGGTTGGGTTCTGTTGTATCAGATGTTGGCATTCTTGTTGTTGGATTACAAGAAGTAGAGATGGGGGCGGGTTTTCTTGCAATGTCTGCAGCAAAAGAAACCGTAAGATTTATATATCAGTATTAGTATTAGTATTAGTTAATGTCATCTGTTTATACAGCAATTAGTAAGTTTTTATTTATACCTTCTTCATTAACCTATTAATTGTATCTAAGTGTAGGTAGGACTTGAAGGGAGTTCTATTGGGCATTGGTGGCTCGACACAATTGGGAAGGCCTTAGATGAAGGAACAACATTTGAACGTATGGGTTCTAGGCAGTTGGCAGGGTTACTCATTTCTCTTTGGTAAGTACTAGCAGTTAATACATCATGATTACATTTTAGTTTCTTCCTCCTGCCTGCTTTTATATATATATATAGTATAGTATAGTAAAGCGGCAATTGGTCTTTCCATTTCCCTGGTAAGACATGTCTGGTCTTCAGCTCCTTGTTGCTTGAGGTGATTATTCTTTGAGATTTAGATTTGAAGCTTTTTCTGTTGTCATATTGTGTAATTAAACTTTATCTCCTATGGTACTTTTCATTTGTCACTCAGGGTAAGGAAGAACCTTAGAATGCACGTTGGGGACATTGATGCGGCAGCAGTTCCTTGTGGCTTCGGTCGAGCCATTGGCAATAAGGTGTCTACCTTGATAACTTTCATTAATAATGTTTTTGGCTAGGCATCAATACCTCTGTACTTTGCAAAGCAGCAGATGAAAGCAGTCAAAAAGAAAATTATCTTTCCCTATCCTCTTTGGCCTTTATGTTACTATGTGTGACTTGGGAAGAGTGATTTTCAACATTTTTTCCAAGTTTATCTACCATTTCATGTGCCCGGTATTCTCTTCTCCCTGCAACTATGTATCGCATGATAACCTTGAAGAAGAATTCTGCTGCTGCCACGCTCTTATCTTATGTTGTTTAACAAATTGGCATGCTGGTGAATGAAATTTAAATGTGGAGGGAGCCAGAATGGTATATTTATCATGTACTAGTAAATAGTATTGTGCTAAAAAAAAGGTATATTTATCAGGTAGCCAATAGCATTGGGTCTCAAGGATTTGTCTGAGTACGTGAAATTTAATTAAGTAATACTAGAGCCCTTTATTTGCCTAGATATATACCTACTGGCTGCTGCTCTCCGAACTTATACAGTAGAATGAACTGCAAGCTTCTTCACACCTTATTTTGTGATAAAAAGAACTAAACAGACTAACCGAGTTGCTTAGTTTTCATTAGTTGGATTCTTTTGCCACTGTTGGCCCAATCACTTGTCCCTTTGTAAAAAACTAGAGTTTAATGATTTTCTTTTATCATGATCCAGTTACTTATTTGCAACAGTTTAGTTGCTTTTCACTTGAATGAAATTAAGAATCTCAATATCAATTGTTTGATGGACTTTCTTGAGTTTATAAGTTAAATTTGGTTCATCTGCTGATGCAGGGTGGTGTAGGTTTGAGAATCAGAGTGTTTGATCGAATAATATGCTTTGTTAATTGTCACTTAGCTGCACATCTGGAAGCAGTAAATCGTCGCAATGCAGACTTTGATCATATCTATCGAAATATGGTCTTCACCCGGTCATCAAATCTACTTAATAATGCAGCTGGTATGGTGCGATTACTGTTTTTCTGTTGCTCTCTTGCGTTCTCCACATATTTATTTAGGCTGCTTTATTCTTCTGGCTTGCCACTGGTGCTCTGTGTTGCAGCTGGCGTCTCCACTGCTGTTCAGACTCTTCGAGCTCCAAATGTATGTTCTTGCCTTGGTCAATTTTATTAATATCCATTTGCTCTTCAGCTTCTGTACACACTTGGTAGTTGGTGGTATTATCTTTTCATTCTAGACCTGAGATTTAAGATCACTGCACTTCCATAGGCTGCAGGTGTCAATGCTGAAGAAACAAAGCTTGACTTAGCTGAAGCAGATATGATTGTGTTTTGTGGTGATTTCAATTACCGCCTTTTTGGTATATCTTATGATGAAGCGAGGGACTTTGTTTCTCAAAGATGCTTCGATTGGCTTAGAGAAAAGGATCAGCTGAGGGCAGAGATGAAATCAGGCAGGGTTTTCCAAGGGATGCGTGAGGCATTAATCAGATTCCCTCCAACCTACAAGTTTGAACGGCATCGACCAGGTTTGGCAGGTAAAATTTCTTCCTTCCTCAAAGCAGGCATCTGCTTAAGAATTTGTCAACAAATACTGAAACTAGAGCGAATTGTTGATTAATACTCACCTTTCTCATTGTTGATTAATATATATATTCACCTTTCTAGGTTATGATTCTGGAGAAAAGAAGCGAATTCCTGCTTGGTGTGACAGAGTGATATATCGTGACAACAGGTCGGGAGCAGTGTCTGAGTGCAGTTTAGAGTGTCCAATAGTGTCATCTATTTTACTGTAAGTATCTTGACAAAGTTGTTGTTGTGTCCATTTTAGATGTATTCGAGAATCTGATCCCGCAATTTGAATATATAATTAGGTATGAGGCCTGCATGGACGTGACAGAGAGTGATCACAAACCTGTTCGATGCAAATTCCATTGTACAATTGCGCATGTTGATAGATCAGTTAGAAGACTAGCATTTGGGGAAATTATAGAGTCCAATGAGAAAATTAGGTCTCTTCTTGAGGAATTACGCTATGTTCCAGAAACAGTTGTTAGCACAAACAACATTGTCCTGCGCAACCAGGACACGGCAATCCTACGAATCACCAACACCTGCAACAAGAATATGGCTATATTCAAAATCATTTGTGAAGGTCAGTCCACTGTGAAGGATGATGAGGAGGTAACAGATTACCATGCAAGAGGATCGTTTGGCTTGCCAAGGTGGCTTGAGGTATTGCACCTAATTCCTATTCCTATTCCTATATATATAGAAGTAATCTAGGAATAATTAAATACTAAAATAGAATACTGGAAACAGAGTAATTGCAGAGTATATATATGTTGATATAGTAGTTGTGGTTGTCGGTTTATGTTAGGTTACGCCAGGCGCTGGAATAATCAAAGCTGATCAGAGTGTGGAGGTGTCAGTCCATCACGAAGAATTCCATACCCTAGAAGATCTTGTTGATGGCATCCCACAGAATTGGTGGTGTGAAGACACCCGGGATAAGGAAGTGATATTGAGAGTAATTGTACAAGGCAGTTGTTCCTCGGAAATAAAAACTCATCACATCAGTGTGCGTCACTGCTTCTCAGCCAAGACGGTGAGGATCGACTCAAAATCCAACAGCATGGGCAGGAAAGGAGGTGGAGGAGGAGGAGCTACTGCTAGTGTTCGGCAGCTCAGTAGTTCCTCGGATGCAACTGATCATGATTCCACCACCAGTAGGAACCAATAAACTGGTTTGAATAATCTTTATATTCATCAGTTAAAGTATTGTGTTGTGTAGTCTACAATACAACAACTGGACTGGACTGGAGGGCTTCTCATCTTCTAGTTCATCTTCTCACACCAATTATTCATTCCTTCCCTTTATTCACAGTTGCGTCAGTTTCTTGATGTACATACTCATGGGCACCACTTCACATGTTGGGACTGCTTTATTTCATTTCTTAATTTCTTTTATTTATACCACCAATTCCTTCCAAGCACAATGTAACATTCCTGGACTAGTATTTTATTTATTAACAAGCATAAGCTGGTCTGATTTTTTATTTTCTGTTGTTTGTACAAGACTTGATAATACTCCTTATTTTGCAGTACCATATGGGTTATTAGTTAAAATAAGTAATTCAGTATACACCCGTTTTTGTAATTAAAAATGTCAGCATTTCATACGCTTGAAATGAATATGCTGAAGCAAACCTGATGCTTAACTGGAAAACACACAATTTTCACTTCAAATTCCTTGCCAGTATGTGTATGTCAAATTTAGGCGGCCTTAAAATTAGAATGAAATACAGAAAATAGCCAACAATTGCCTGGTAGGGCATTGAAACTTAGTTGCTGAACAATATCCCATCTTGACAGACTAAGTACCATACAAAATTACCCACTTGACATTTGACTTAAAGAATGATGCAAAATGGAAATCCTTTCTCACTAAATACATGATTTTCTTTTCCTTGTAGCAGCTTGTCATGATGATGCGTGCTTCATCATCATCATTTTGATATGGAAAACTCCTGCTCAAAACATGACTAATCTTTTGTTGGTGAAAGCTTTCGACTGTAAAAACAAATCAATATTCCCATCGCTCAAAAACCTTATTTCCTACTCCATCTGAGCCACTAAGGATTCAAAACATAGTAAAAAGGTGTCTGATTGCCAGGATAACATATATTCCTCAATAACTAGATGATCAGTTATGAAACCAACCTATGACACAGAACAATGGCATTAGCATAGGCTCTTTTATGTTAAATATGAACATCACATGTAATTCTAGCACTTTAATAAAATGGGGATTATATCATCAACTTGAAACCAAGCACAAGAAAATATGATCTTTGTTTACAATTTGAGCTTCAGCCACATTGGCCAAAGGTCTAAAGGTATATTCAGATCCAGATCCAAGCTCATAGTTGTGCTAAAAAAATGAAAATTTGTTACCCAAGTTGCCCCTTTGCAAGAAAGCCTCAAGCACAGAAGATTTCAGCCACCGCCTCCAGCAATGAGATGGCAGTCCAAATACCATCTTCCTTCGATTGATTACTCCAATTGGTTCTTTCATCTCTGCATGCTCACCATAATATGGAATACTTCAGCTCAAGTACAAACAGTTAAAACAACTACTACTAGAGCTGACGCAGCAGCATATGGTCACTTCAATTTTAAATTATAGATGAAGTAACATTAGACCATGAACTTGATCTATACTTGTCTATTTCTGCAGGGCTTAAAGTGCATACATCCTTTTATATTCACTATTGAGGATCTCGGGGTCTGAAGTCATAGACATAGATAAAGAACGTGAACGACTCTCAGCTTTCCTTATACTCCTCAATTTTGACTCCTCCATCCTATGTAAAATGACAAAATAGCACATCGAGCCAATTGTAGTAAGCATGATTGAGCTCCCAATAACAGTCGCACACACAGCAAGCCATCTAGACTGTTTACCCACCACCACATATGTCAGTGAAATAAATGCAACTGAAATGAAAAGGCATGCCAGCCACATAAGCTTGTTAATTACAAAGACAAGTTGCTTCTTTGCCTTCTGTTCAATCACGACGACGGATGTCTGGACAACAACAACGGCCAAGGAGATGAACAAAGCAAGGCTGTCAAAGACAAAGAAGACAATAAACGGTGCCTTGTTAGCTATATAAGCTTGCCCAAGGGAGATACCCTCTAATTTATCCTCAACATACTGCCCAGGGACAGTAAAGATGGCAGCAAAAGCAACAGTAGCAATGAGAACAGCAACAATAGTTGCAGAGTTTATAGCATTATTAAGGCCGCTAATGTGGAGTTTCTTTAGTCTCTTTGCAATTTTCTGCACCCTGAAACCAGTCTGACGAGTTTGTTGAAGCTGGGACTGAACATCATGTTTTATGTCACTAACAGTTTGCTTAAGTTGC
>AWUE01015423.1:0-40095 GCA_001974825.2 Corchorus olitorius
TATCCCCTGTGTGCCTTGCATGCATGTGATTAATTGTACAAAATTAAAGAGTCATCTGTATACATTTTCTCTTTAAAACTTTGATATAAATTATTTTTAAATATGAATAAAGGTCTCTTACATATTTTTTTAGAAGAATTAATACAACCTGCTAAAGCGTTTTTATTTTTAAATTTCTATATATAAATATAAATAATTTAGTAGTTTTGATAAAATAGAATTATTTTTTTTGCTACATAAATAAAATAGAATTATTAATATGTACCAAAAGGAAAAAAAATACTAATAAATATGCTTCCAGGCCTGGGGCCTGGTAAGTGGGCAGTGGAAATGGGAGCCCGAACCTCTGATAAGTAACAACCTCTGGATGTGGACCTGTGGGCCTCTTTCTCTTTCTGCATCTGATTATAACCCACTTTTCATTTCTTTCTGGCTCAAAAGTTTATATACATATGGTAGCCCAGGCCCAGAGAGGAATGATGACCTTAATTAGTTGTAAATTGTAATATTACTAGCTAGTAGCTAGTTAGTGTTTTGGGTTAGTATAGACCAATTAATGTATATATGAATTACCTTTTCCATTAGCTTATTCAACAAGATCAAATCCCATGTGACCAACTGATTTCCAACTCTAATTAACGGAAATTATTAAGCCCTAACATCAAGTTTATAAATACTAGTACTAGATATACTTTTTTTTTTGGGTGAACAGTACTTGTTATAATTTAGTTTACTGCTTAGCTACAAGCTATATTGACTATTGTATATACAGTACTACTCTACCAGACTACCACCAAACGAAATGTCTCACGACAAGAATGTAAACATGTAATCATATATCGACTATTACTCTAACTTTTGTGGTCAATGAGGGTTACAATAATTAGTAACAAATCACCCTACTGCTCATGGCCATAAATCCACATTGTATGATCATTAATGATTTCCATGCACATGGGAAGGGAGGATCCAAATTCTTCAATTTTATTATTAATATGAAAATTTCAGATTCGTGATAAGAAGTGGCTTATTAAGCAGTACTTTTTTTTTCTTTGGTTGAAACCGAAAGTAAGCACTCTAAGCAGTACTTTCATTCTCTCGCTCATCACATCACATGATCATATATATCAAAATTTCCGGACTTCACTTAATTAATTTGATTAATTTTTCAATATTCTTCTTATTCCAAGCAAGTAAAGCTAGATAGCTATAGCTGAAGATAATAATTATCCTACGTTCATAGATCACTGATCATATATGTTCATCCCAACATGTTTTTCCTTGGGTAAATTAAGAATGACCAAAGGTACGTATATATGTATGGGGTTTTCTAATATTAGTTGCATGTGCTTAATTATTACTAGCATACAAGCGTGATTGATTAAAAATACATTAAGCAAAGCTGAATTAAGAAGAGGATGTATTGAATTAACAAGAAATTGCGCCTAAACTCATGGAAGCAAACAGTTAATTAAAGACTTACTAGCTATGATTGTGTTGAGCACCATATAAATAGGTCCAAAGGCCCAATCAGACCCATTAGCCACATAACCCCATTAAAGGCCCAAGTCTCATACAAGGTGTATATATATAGTCAAGGTATGACTCATAAGCTCATATATATGCTTACATTCTCACTACATCAAATGAGGATCCTATTGACACCGTCGGAGAGGGTCCCTTCCGGCCACCCAGAAAACCCCTTTCCTCACGGTTTACTCTCCTGTAGGCCATCCGGAGCTCCATCTACCTCGATGTTGTGCCACGACACTTTATGGCATCAACAAATAGATACACACACATATATATTATTTGTTTTAATCATCGGGCTACCCGCAAGGATTGTATAAAAATAAAAAGTAAAATTGAGACAATGCTAGAGAAAGTGATTGGAAAGAGTTAATTGAAAACTTATGATTGACCTAGAAAAGTCGGCTTAGAGGATGATAGGCGACTTGAAAATCTACCTAGAAAAAATGGATGGGTTACCTAGAATGCGACTTGGAGAACGATATAAATTTAAATTGCAGCCTGGAGTGCAGATAAAGAAAACTTGGAAAATGAATGGTCGGGTTGAAAGATCGACCTAGAAGGTTTTTCGAAATTTTATAGGGAGGTTCTCGAACTTACATAATGTTATTATATATCAAAATTTCGTAGGGTGATTATCATAATTTTATAGAGAGAGGTCATCATAATTTCATAGTGTAATTATAACTTGGGATACCCAGTGGTTAAAACTTAGGACTTCTTGTAGGATGTCTCGTATTCGAATCTTGGTATATATGAATGGGATGGGATTTGGAATAAGAGATGACTACCTTCTGTTGTGCAGGCCATTTAATTAATTATATTCATGAGTAGAAAAAATACAATAATTATTAAAATTTCATATAAATATTTAATTTAAATAAGTTGGTCACGTGCAACAAAAGTGAATATATACTAATATATATAGGAGTAAAATTTGCTTTTGGAAAACTAAAAGGATTTGATCATTAATTTGAATCCAATATATATAATAATATTAATAATGAAAATGAGATCATGCACCATAGATAAAAATTAAAATAAACGAGCGCAAAAACATGGTGCCACTACCACTGCCATTGCCGTTGCCATAGGAATTGTGAATTGTTATATTGATAAGACACTGTTCCTACATACTTCCTAATTAACTAGCAATATATTCTTCATTTTTTTAACGTGAAACAGTGTGGTTACATGGATCGTCAAAAATAGCAAAAGCTAATAAATATTCTTCCATATAGTATATAACATGCGAGAGAGTGTATTGTTCTGAAAGTTAATGTGCCTGTGAATTAATTAGGTTTCTATTATTAGTGCATGATGATGACCACCTACGTACTGACCTACAAAACCAGATGAGGTTGCTGATGAGAATCAACGACACCTATATATGATGCATTGTTGGCTTGTTGCCCTGGTGTTGTGTTAAATAATCGTATATTTGAATTTTCCATTTCTCTAATTAAACAAATAAATCATGATAAGAGAAATATTGAATCTTTCATTTTATATTTTACTTAATAAATAAAAAAAAAATCCTGCCATTTTATGTGCAAAAAAAATTTCAATATATATCGTGAAGAAGCAATTCGGTAGATATTATTATATATTAAACAAAAGAAAAGATTTTTTTCTCTTAATCTATACAGCATATATAAAAGAGAAAATCAGAAATGGAGGAATTCCCTCCTTACTCTTAATTTTTGTTGTAAGAAAAAAAGAAAGAAATTAGTGAAAGCCACATATAATTGACACTTAATTAATTAATCAACAGTCAACAAGACAACAACCCAAAAGGGGGGAAACGAAGACATTGATATGTTATGCGTTATTGGGCTTCAGCTTGGTTTTCCTTTAAGGAAGATGCAATGTGGCTGGGCAGCTGCTCTAATGAGCTTTTTGCGGTGAGTCACGTTACTTACCGCTTTGCTTAATTCTTTGCTTCTCCTTTAATTAGTTAATTAATTAACGTTTTTTAGTTTAGTAAATATAATAATAACATCAACCAATTCATCCTTGAAATTTCTCATCTTCCAAGGAAAGGAAGAACCGTGTACATGCATCTCTCCTTCTACTTAATTAATCCATTTTGACATTTTTGGAGTGGAGGCTCATGACTCATGTGCTCTTCTTCTTAATTACCTTGAATACTTTTTTCTGTTTCCTCAATTAATGCAATTAAAATTTCTCGAGTTTATTAGGACTACTCTAACCAAAAAAGTTTTCCTTTTCTTTTTCATATTCAAATTAAATATTTCCATTATCTCAAAAAAAGAATTAAATATTTCCATTCAAAATTACTTAATTTTTTTCTACTAGAGAACAAAAGAAAATTACAGCAAGTGTAGACTCGCAAAACTTCAACACCTTCACGGTCCTCCTCTAGCAGGGTGAGAATCTGATCTGGTGGTTTCGCATAATAGGTCACGGCCATGAGGACAATCATGAGCTAAAGTTGTAAGACAATTTGCACATCGATTACCCTCATGACACATGTGACGTATCTCTATAATCCAGTTAGCAGTCCCTAATCAAAAATATATATATAAAGGGTGTGATTCTGTTAGTGTGTTATGTAGGAGATGATCAACAACCACTTTCGCATCCAGTTCCACAATCATTTTACCAAGACCTCTTGCCTTTACTAATAACAAGCCTTGTCTAATTCCCTACAATTCAGCCTCCAAACTACCTATAGTGCCAATATTAAGCATGAAACCTGTCACCCACCTACCATCGACATCACGAATCAGCCCACCTGTATGTCGTTGCATGGCCATCTTCAAAACGCCTAGATCCATTTGTGTTCAGTAGAAAAGTACCAACTGGAGGGAGCTCCGTTGCTGTTCAAAACATAACGCTCCACTTCGCTAGATTCAGTTGCCAATTTATTACTTAATATACATACAGTATCAGTTTGAAGTTTAGACTCTACAAACGGTTAAGGTGTTGATATATACCCCACATTTTTGAATTAATTTTGTATTTAACATTAAAAATTATTTACTAAAGGACACATGTTAACCCTTAAATACCGCATGTGTAGTTTGCTAATTAAATTACATTGACGATGTATAAGCAGCAATATAGCTAATTATTTTATTGTTAAAACATTGTGCTCAAAAAATGTTAAAAGATTGTAATAAAATTTTTAATCCATTAAAATTAAAGATACAAATTACAATTATATATATAGTTAAATAAAAGTACACTTAAATTACATTTTTAAGATGGTATAAGATATATATTTATTTTTTATAAAATAAAAAGGAATCTGTATAAGATAGTATTACATTTTTATATTAAAAGGGAATCAGTATAAGATAGTAGTACTATGGTAGTATATATATATATTCCCCGGAGAATAGTAGTATCAACTATAAACTTAATTTATACTATACTATATTGAGAAATTCTGTACTTAAGAAATACGAACACACACACCAAAAAACCTAAAAAAAAAAAAAACCTCTCTTGAAATTTGCAGCTTGCATCTCGTTTCAGCCAATCAAAGTGGAGTAGTCTATATAAATAGCACCTCAATCTCAAACCGTTTCAACTCACTCTCCCATCATCACTAACTATAGCGGTTTCTTTCTTCTTCTGTTTTTTTTTTTTTCTTTTTGTTTCTCAGTCATTTCATTTTCACATAATTCACATTCACATTCATATTGTTTATATTGGGATTGACCGAAGAAGATGATGATGTTTTTCCCCGCAGTTGTTTCCATCATCATCTTCTTAAACTTAAACTCATCAGCAGAGGCGGGCGTGACAGTGAATGTGGTAAGTTATGGAGCCAAAGGCGACGGAAGCACAGACTCGACGAAAGCCTTTCTTGGTGCATGGGCTCAAGCATGTGGGTCCAAAAAAGCTGCAACCATGTATGTTCCCAGAGGGAGGTTTGTGGTACGCAGTGTGGCGTTCCGTGGGCAATGCAACAACGGTGCTGTTGCATTAAGAATGGACGGAACCCTGGTGCCTCCCGCCAATTACCGTGTTATTGGAAATGCCCCCTCCTGGCTCTCCTTTCAGCACGTTGATGGACTTTCCATTTATGGTGGAATACTTGATGCCAAGGGAACTGCCTTGTGGGCTTGCAAGAATTCCGGCAAGCCTAATTGCCCCACTGGTGCTACGGTATTTTTTCTTTTACTTTTTTTATTATTTCAAGCGACGTCGTCGGGGGTGGGGAAGAGGCGGTATCAGTCGCGCCTGCCGGGGGTTTTAATTACAATTAATCAGTTTTAAATTTTAGTAATTAGTTTGTCCATTATATTAATTTCCCAAGTAATTAATTTTATTACTAGTATAGGAGGGGGGGTAGGCGTTATAAGTATATTGGTTTTCTTGGTCAGGATATTCAATTACTATAGTTGTAAATATTGGTTTGCAGTCACTAAGCATTAGCAATTCGAAGAACATTGCCATCAATGGTCTAACTTCACTAAACAGTCAAATGTTCCACATCGTGATCAATGGGTGCCAAAATGTGAAAATGCAAGGAGTGAAGGTCATGGCTGCCGGTAACAGCCCCAACACAGACGGAATTCATGTACAGCTATCCAGCAGCGTCACCATCCTCAACTCCAGGATTCAAACGGGCGATGATTGCGTCTCAATTGGGCCTGGGGCCACTAATCTCTGGATGGAAAAAATAGCATGTGGCCCCGGTCATGGCATCAGGTAAATTTTATTAATTAATCAAAATCAAAAACATACCTTAATAGTACTATATTCTAAATCTAAATCTAAATCTAAATCTAGCTACAGTACGTAATAAGAATTATATTATTATTATTAAATAATTAAAATAAATGAACAGCATTGGGAGTTTAGGAAAGGACCAAAATGAAGCTGGAGTGCAGAATGTGACAGTTAAAACAGCCACATTCACGGGAACCCAGAATGGGGTGAGGATAAAGTCTTGGGCTAAACCCAGCAATGGTTTTGCCAGGAATATTCTTTTCCAGCATCTAGTTATGAACAATGTTCAAAATCCCATTGTGATTGATCAGAATTACTGCCCTGGCGACAAAAATTGTCCTTCCCAGGTACGTAGTGCCATATAGTACTAATTAAATTAATTATAATGCATTTAGAGTTATATATTAATTAATAGTAATAGTAATGTTTATGTCTTGTACAGGTCTCGGGGGTTAAAGTTAGTGATGTGACATACCAAGACATCCATGGAATATCAGCAACACAAGTTGCAGTGAAATTCGATTGCAGCTCCAAACATCCCTGCACTGGATTAAGATTGGAACAAGTGAAACTAACTTACAAGAATGAGCCAGCTGAAGCTTCTTGTAACCATGCTGGTGGAACTGTTTCTGGCCTTGTTCAGCCCACCAGCTGTTTGTAGTTTTCCTAACCTATATTCTGAATCTGATAGAGGAATTAGGAGACTTCTGCATCGTTATTAATTCATATTTCATGCAGAAGAAGAATTGCTTATTTTATTAGGTTTTGGTAGCACTAGTACTAGTACTAGTAACTAGTAATTTAAATTATGTTATGTAGCGTACGTAGATAATTCCGGTTTTCTTCAATTTGCTTGTGCCTGTGGCGTTGGTGGCCCATTGGGCCACATATGTGAGCCTGGCCTTGCAATCTGGAAAGTGTACTACTCCTGCACTAGAAGCCTATATATGTGGGCTTTCTTGAATCTTTGTGGACTGTGGTGAAGTGAAATACTATTACTTATACTGCGCTTGCCCAAATTCAAAGGGAGTTGTTTCACTATCCAACTTTAAAATCAAAATCAAAATAAATGTGGTATCAAAAAAAAATCAATATAAATGTGATGCCTCTATATACACAGACCCGAATAGAAAAAAAGGGGGTGGCATTTTTGTGAAACACATGAATATGGGAAATGTAGTATATAAGTCTGAAAATTGATGAAAAATGAGCAAAATTTGTGAGGCAGGCAGACAGGAAAGCAGGGAAGCAGGGGAATTAACGTGGATATTATTGTGTGCTTGAGCTTAAAGCAATTGAAGCACAACACACAATTAATACCAGAAAACAAGAAATCTGGTTCATGCCTAATTCTCTGCTTCTGCTGACGCCTTTCTGCTTTGTCGCATTCGCATGCTAACTTTTAATTGCTGCTCAAAACAATATAATTATATACACAACTGTAAAGACTTTATAGATATATAAATTCCTTTTTCCTTGATTTAACTAACAAACCCCCTGGAAAGTGGAAACAATTATATATCTCCCAAGCCATCTCAAGCAACCTTATATAAAAATATATATAACGAATACCTGCCAATGCCATACCCCTCCGATCCGTTGCACAGCACATGTCAGCAGTTATGCCCTCTCATGTGCGCTAACTTTCCTTTTCTTTTTCCTTATAATTCTCTATGTTTCCTAATCTTTTTCTTCAACAAATCGTTTATTTTTTATATATACTATATGTTGGTTTTTGGATTTTTGGAATTAATTCCTCTTAATTAATGTGTCATTACCTCATCATCATCAGGTTTCCCATGAGCTTTCAATTTTTACTTTTTTTATCAAATAATAGAAGATCAATTAATTATCTAGCAGCTATATATATTTATCAATATTTAATGATTATATATAATAATAATTACACTACTAGATCAGAGGATCAGGTTATCCTAATTAATTATAGGCAGAAACTACTTTATATATAATAATTATTACATCAAACTCATATACCCCCCAAAAAAATATTTACATCAAGCTCTCCCAATATCATGGATCCTGATGGGATAATCGCGTGCACTTTGTGTCCATAAACTGATTTTCAAGGATTACTTACACATTATTATAACCTTTTTTTTCCATGATCGAAGTTGGAAAACTCTGAACAAGCTAAACGTTTAAGATATTATTATAATATACGAAAAGTTAACTATTATAATGCAATCTACATGTGAATTTGATAATGAGAAAGCGCCATCAACATGATTCCCATTTCAACAATACAATGTATAGAAAATAGTTGGAGAATAATTGCATGCATAGTGCCAAAGACCAAACCCTCAAGTAATTGGTAAAGTACGGATCAATAAAAAAGGTTCAAAAGTTGTGGCGGTTTGCCGAATGCTGATGCAAATATAGTTATAATGCCATATAGGCCATGGCCTATACATACATATCTATATATGAGACTATGATCTATATCCTATAAATACCCCCTTTCACCTACATTGATGATCAGTACGTACCAAATTAAAACCCTCCTCCTCTCACAAAGTTCACGAGTCAGAAGTCAGAAAAAATAATAATAATATTATAGCGCAGAGGAAATGGAACAGATCACTACAATTTTTGTTGCAGTAATAGTTATGAATTTCCTCCTCTTTCCTTGTTCATCTAGAGCTGCTCCATTGACCAACACTTACAGCGTGGTTGACTATGGAGCCAAACCGTTTGGCAATTTTGACTCAACCCAAGCCTTCGTTGCTGCTTGGACTTTGGCTTGTGGCTCCATAAAGCCTGCAACTATTTATGTTCCACCGGGGAGGTTTCTGCTGCGCAATGTGGTTTTCCGTGGCCACTGTAAGAACAGTGCTATTACCTTTCGTATTGATGGTATGCTTGTGGCTCCCTCGGATTATAATGTTATTGGGAGCGCCGGAAACTGGCTTATCTTTGAGCATGTAAACGGGGTTTCTATTTATGGTGGGGTACTGGACGGTCAAGGCGCTGGTTTGTGGAGTTGCAAGAGGTCAGGTGGCAGGGGGTGTCCCAGCGGAGCAACGGTACTGATTTGTTTTTCTTGAGTTGTTTAATTGTTTTTCTTAATTACATATACTATATAATTAGATGAATTTGCATATATATACTTTTGATTAATAATTATGTGGTGTTTTTGTTTGGAAAATGGAAATTTGACGCATGCATGCAGTCTTTGGGATTCAGCAATTCTGACAACATTGTAATAAGTGGAGTAACATCGGTAAACAGTCAAATGTTTCATATTGTGATAAATGGTTGCAACAACGTAAAAGTGCAAGGCGTGAGGGTATCGGCCTCCGGAAACAGCCCAAACACGGATGGCATTCATGTCCAATCCTCCAAGGGCGTGAGCATCCTCAACTCCAGAATCGGAACGGGCGATGATTGCATCTCAGTTGGGGCTGGCACCGCCAATCTGTGGATTGAGAACGTTGCATGCGGACCTGGCCATGGGATCAGCATTGGGAGTCTGGGAAAGGAATCGGAAGAGGCAGGGGTGCAGAATGTGACGGTGACAAGGGTTAGATTTAGTGGAACTGAAAATGGGGTGAGAATAAAGTCATGGGGGAGACCTAGCACTGGATTTGCCAGCCACATTCTTTTCCAGCATGCACTCATGATCAATGTCCAAAATCCTATTGTGATTGACCAGCATTACTGCCCTGACCAAAAAAATTGCCCTGGCCAGGTACTATAGTATATATTTTTCTTCTGGTTTTAATTCAAGTGTATATATATATATATATATTGCAATATAATTAATTAATGTATTTAATTATGTTGGTTGGTTCAATATTTGAAAGGTTTCGGGAGTTAAAATTAGTGATGTGACATACCAAGACATCAAGGGAACATCAGCAACACAAGTTGCGGTGAAGTTTGATTGTAGCTCACAGTATCCCTGCAGTGATATAAGGTTGGAGGATGTGAGGCTGACTTTCAAGGGTAAACCGGCTCAAGCATCCTGTACTAATGCTGATGGAACTGCTTCTGCTTTTGTTCAGCCCCAAAGCTGCTTAACCAGCTTGTAGCATCTATATATGTATATACATACACGCTGGAATATTAATTCATCATATATTTATTACTCATCCTGTTTGTCTGTCTTTGGGGATTCTTATCACCATTTAATTAATTAATATCATAATTAATATATACGTACGTTTACTTTAGAGTTTCATGTCATCGATTATTACTAGTAGTAAGTAAAAGACAATTACAATTGCACAATGTCCCTTGAGTTTTTCTTTAGTTATCTGTAATCACAAACAATCAAACTGAAAAGCTCAAGTTTTGAAGTTGATGTGGGCTTTTGAGACTTGAGATAGAGAAAGTGGGCCAGTTTTTTGGATCGAACAAGTCTATTGTCACAAACACTTCATTGGGCTTTGCTTTAACCGCCAAACCCAAACAGGTTGTCTCCCTTCAAAATCAAATCAGGAAAGACAAGATGAAGCCATAAAACTGCACTCACCTATCTTCTTTTAAACACCACTGCTTGTCTATCAGAAACTAATCATCTTCCTTTAATTCAACCTCACCTCTCCTTCTCTTCTCCTTATTCAGAGACCTTTACTCATTTTGAAATGCCGTCATACAATTTTATTATTATTATTATTATTATTATTATGCAGATTAATTGTGTTAATCTGAGATGTTCTGTTAAGGAATAAGGAGAGCCTGTTGTGGCTTGAGTAAGGTCGGTCGCCACTTTTTCTTTTTCCTACTTTAAGAAATGATGTTTTATAGTCCTCTTCTGTTATTTATCATTGACCAAGAAAGAAGAATGATCGTCTTCCCGCCCTAACCTCTGTGCTGAAAATGCTTTGTATTTGCTGTGAGGCATTTTGAAGATAGCATATATATTCAATGCTTGAAACAATCAAAAAAACGAAATAACGATAGTAAACTGCCACCTTTGCCATGATGCATCAACTTCATCTGTCGACTTAGCCTTCTCAAGCAGGCAATTATTACTTTATTAGACCTTCTAAAAAGCAAGTGTTACAATTTAAATTCTTTGCTTTTTTTCTGCAAATTGGCTGAACTATCCAATACGGCATCAGCAGTAAGGTATCAATTAAAATGTTACATATTTGAGCCTTTTTTCCTCCTCTCCTAGTTATTCCCACCTTGAACTAAAGCTTTCTGTTTTCCTAAGAATTATAAAATTTTAAACTATCCAGTCTATTAAAATTTGGGTAGAGAAAACAAATATATTCTTTTGCCAATTCCACATTCTCCACAACTCCAAATTTTGCAACACAAGAGAATGTCATTGTCAACAAACCAATCCCAGAGCTTCTGCGGCACTTCTACGACTTTCTCCGTTACAAACCCCAACCAGCATACCCATCAGCAATTCCCTCTGCTCAACCTTCAGAAGTTTCTCCAATCCTCGAGCCACCATCTCCATCTCAGGCTGTTGAAATGATTAAACATGAATCATTAAGCCCTAAACTTGGCACTTCTATAAGTTCATGAAAGACATTGCCATAGCTATCCAAGTTAATAGTAACTTCAAAAAATAAAACTAAATAAGAAATTGTCTCAAAAAATAAATCTAAACTTGGCACTGGCAAAGCAAGAATATATGATTAAAAAATAAAAATACATACAGAGGACTCTTCAGGAGGAAATATTCGGTGAACAAGACATATCTTTGACAGTTCTAACATTGCTTCCGTATGTTTACCCTGCATTTCAAAAGCCTGCAACCAACGAAATGGCATCATCATGAAGATGAACGATACTGATATATCCATGAATGGAAAGGGGGATAGGCAACCCTAATAAGTATCATGTGAATCTCCTAAGGCCTGGTGTCAAGAAGTCAAGAAGGATTAAAGAAACATAGTCTTCTGCAGAACAGGACCAAAAATGCAATAATCTATAAGAACTGCTGCCTATGATAACAATAAATTTCAATAACAAAGTTGCAGGCAAATGTATTTTTCTTCTCTTTTGATGAGATGATCCAGGCATGTGAGATCTGAATAGTTTCAGAGGCAGAACTCAGCTTCTATATTATTTTTGATACTGCACATAAGTTCCTTAGGCAAATAGGAAAGAAGATAATCATTTACATATTTTATATGTACAAAAGCTAGCTCACATAAGAATAAGAGTATGAAAAATTACCCAAGCCTGCAAAAAACAAAAACGTGTTCGTGCGGCAACACCAGCAGATACCATTCTGGCAGCACGGTGGTTATCAAGTCCAATATTTTCAGCTAGCCCAGCAAGGAAATGTCGAGCATCTTCATCATCAATCTGAACATGGGTAGAGTGACTTGGCGCCCTGCAAATTTTATAAGCATGTTACAGGTTTACTGGAACAGGATTGCTCAAAGCATACATAAACCAAGTGTGAAAACTCAGAAGTGTCTCAACTTTTCCAAAAAAAAGTCCATACCTGCAGCAAACATTTAAAACCAACTCAACAGATGCACGATAGAATGAATCCCGCGTATTTGCCGTGTCAATGGAGACTGATATACCAGATGTCCTGCATATTTGACGCAACTGCTCACAGATACAGGCAAAAAGAAAGGCCAGCATTCAAGGATCAGCTAGTCTAACAAAAAAAGTGAAGTGCGCCAGAATTTTAAATCCATGAAAAGTAATTTGGGAATTTATTGAAGCTGAAGAGAAAAATAGTGTCCCCATTCTAACTAATAATGATTGAAATGCATAAAACACAGACATCAATCATATATTTTTGAATTCATGATAATGACATAGAAGGTAGACAGGCAGTAGAAAGGAATTTTGTAATTCTAGCTCCCGATGAATTAGTTAACTTCATAATCATAAGGAATCCTGAATGCATTCAAAGTGAAGCAACAGCTGATTTTTTTTTCTTCAAAGGGAATGGAACGAACAAGAACTTTCTGGAGTATATTACATTATAATACAGTGAGAGATAATAGGCGTGAATGAGATAGAAATAGTAAAAGGCTAAAAAAGGTACTCACTTGAATTATATCGTCCTCGGAAATGTCCTTTCCACCCAATCTATTATCGATGATAGCTGGAAATGAAGTTGATAAGTTGCAGTTGAAGAGGATAAGCAAGAGTGGGTATAACAAGTAGAAGAAAAAACAGAGCAAGTTTTACCTGCAACCAAGCCAGGGTGAGAATGTTCAGTAACTAGACAGTATTATTGTTATGAAATGAAAAAGTAAGAAATAGACCTCTGATGAGTCTGTTGGCCTGAGTCTGGTAATACTCGGAATTGAGGACGGAAGCCCCTTTGGGCAGCGAATCCGGTTGCGGCCACCATTTGGGCAACGCATTGGCTTGGGGGCGTGGAGAAGTGGTGTTAACGGTAAGAGGAGTGGCCGTGGATAAGGATAGGGGATTGTCCAAAGCCCTAAAATGAGCAGCGCCCTCTCCCTGGGTCCCTACAACCACCTCTCTTCCTCCAAGGCTCCGATCCCTCCGAACAATAATCTTGGGTTTAGGCCTAAATCGAGCCTTCAAGGTGGACGCCAGGTTGATGAGAAACCGGAAAACAAAAAGAGTGAGGAAGCCGCAAGTAAGCAGAGCGGCAAGAAACTCAAGGGTAGACTTGCGGCAGGATAGCTGGAGGGTCCGAGTTTGAGAGTCGATTTGAATAAGGTTTTGGAGGTCGTGGAAAGCGTCACGGGAGAGAGAGATCAAGCGGTCAAGGGTGGAGGAAGAGAGGGATGAAATTTGGTCAAAGTCGAGGACCAATTTGACATTGGGGTTATCCGGGGAGCTTTCGAATTCGATGCTACGTCTAAGGCTGGGATTGTCGTAGTTTGGGGTCCCCGTAGGGAGGCGGCGAGAAGAGCGAGAGCGGCGAGAGCGGCGTGGAGCGGAGAAGGAAAGCTGCGGGGAGCGTAGTTTGGGTTTGTGGCTGCGGCTGCTAAATAGAATCAGAGGAGGAGGAGAGCCGAACCGCCAGGACAAGGGGGGGAGGCACTGACTCTTCAAACACTTCATCTATATTCTCTTAATTCTATGTCAAAATCTATCAGACATTTGGAATGAATCCCCCAGAACCCAAAAGCTTATTCTACACTCAGACAGTCATCTATCTATCTTCTTCTTCTTCTGGCAAGGAGTTAGTAATACTACTGAGTTTTCATTTCAGGCTGTCGTTATTTACGTTGCGACTTACGACAACAAAGGTCCTGAAAGAAAAAGAATGCATTTATTTATATACAACTAGTATTTGTTTTCTTTACTACTACTATTTGCTTCCGATTTCTTGCTTCGCCTTTGGATAGATTAGGATTTAGGAGAAGAAATGCATTTTTCCTCTAGTAATTAATAATGACAAAAATGTACGATAAGGATTCATTCAAGCACAAGTTCCGATCATTCTGTTTTGCCTCTCATTAAAAACCTCTTCATTACATAACATACTCAAGATTCTTGCTTTGATCGTTGCAATTTGCAAATGGAAGGCCGATTTTGAGCATTTGTTCAAACCAGCAGGCCTGGGCTTCTGGGTTCTACTCCGCCTCTTGCATTCAGAAAAGAGGATCCATTTCAAGATCAAGATATTCCTATTTATATTTAGTTAAAGCTTTGAGACAAATAATGAGGGAAGCAGTTCCTCCAAATGATTAAGAATCAAATATAACATATAAAACCTCATGTCCTTTGATTATACCGTTTGATGCTCTCCACATCAAGTTACAATTTAAATGGGTATCCACGTTTTTCCTTTCTCTCATTTTGTAGTCCGATACCACAATAAAAAGTATTTTTTTTCCTATAAAATGAAGTAAACTATAATATTATAGGGAAAAAGAAAAGAATTATATTTTGCTAGAAAAAAAAAATTGTTATCTATACCTGGTCTAAGATAATGAAGAATACAAATAACACTAATAATAACAATGCAAAATATTTTTGTATTTGGAGGGATGGCTTTACTCAGGAGGAAGGAACTCAGCACCAAGTTAACCGCACTGCTCTTGTTCTAGCATCCCATCAACAACTTCTGGATGGCTCTTCAGCATCTCACCCAAGAAAATTTTAGTAACCTCAATTAAGGCTTTATTCCATTAATTGTTCAGAAAACTGGTTGAATCTCTGGCACTATCCAACAAGTCCTGCCAAAAGAATTCCTTCTAACAAATTCCTGCAACAGATTACAACCTTTCGTGTCAGAGATTCAGTCAGCAGCACAGCAATCTATGGAGGAAATATTCCACATATGAGATATTACATCTAGAATTACGCAGTTTAATCAGAGATATCTATCTATATTACTAATACAAAGCTTTCCATTTATTCATTCTGCTCTAGTATAAACTTGAATGCCTAATAGAGAGGGGCAAGTTTGGTGCAGGTTACAATTTTCAAGACAAACACTCTCTCATAAACCAATCGGTGAAGTACCTAATGCAAGATGAGCAACTACGAATGAATAATAACACTGTACTTTTCAGATAAAACTTGTGCAGCAATAGAACAACACAGGAAATAATTCAAACTGAAGAAACTCACACTCCAAGAAACTTTAAGTTGGAAGAAGTGGTTGTCTCTCATCAGACCCAATTCGATGACTAGCCTGGAGAGAGAAAACTTAAAAACATTTAGTTGGAGTTCAACCAGCAAATGATCCCCCTCCAAGGGACAGATAATCACTTTCACACAAAATTCATACCTCTTCATTTGCTCCTGCTGCCATATTGATGAAAGATTCTTTGGACCTAAAATATTCATACACGGGAAAAGGGAAAAAAAGAAAACTTGTAACTTACGCCCACTTGAAGTAATAATCTAAATGATAGGAAAATGAAAAAGAGTGAGTATATGCCTGTGGTTGTCCTGATAATCTACCAGTTCCAACTTCCCATTCTGTTGTTCATCTTTGACTTTGGAGAGAGGTGAAAAGAACTACAGAGAAAAGTAAAACATCAGAATAATCCAACTAACAAAATGGTAACTGGTAAGCAATCAGAATTCCCAAATTTTCAGTACCACGTCAGCCATAGATAAACCAGCATCCTCAGTAATTACCTGGTGCATCGAGATGAACACAATAGAAATTCCTAGGATAAAATTCATGGTCAAAGTATGCCCAAATAGTGCAGCAGAGGCTATGCCAGTAAAGATTGTAGCGACAGTTGAAGAATACTTCTTCAAAATCGTATCTGCAGAAACAGATCAATAATGAATTGAAGAAAACATTACATGTGCCATGTAAAATGCTACATGGAGCTATGTTTTAGTACATTCTATTCCAAATGAGCTTAGAATGGTCAATTAAAAGTAATGAATTTGATAAGCTAATAGAGTATTACCTGCATATTTGAAGAAAAAAGATGACAAAATGCCCTGGGCTGCATTGTTACATATAAGAAGCATGGTAGCTTTTGAATGTCCTTGTAGGATATCAAAGCTACCAGGACCTGAAATAATTCAAATGAGAAAATCAGAATATAAAATAAGGAAATGAAGATTTCAATTGGGCTCAAATCGTTGCTTGTTCAGACAAATTGCAAGGAGAATAACAGACAAAGTTTCTATCACAAGTAAATATAAAACTGAGATACTATCTAAAGCAAACACAAGTAAATATTGAATTGAAATTTATGGTTAATAGCTCTTCCGTGTATATATTTATCTTGCTTTGCAGAGTTGAATATCTTAATATTTTACCATACCTTTGACAACAACTGTCCCCAGTATTGCCAGAAAGTTGAATATAGCACCATAACCATATAAAAATAAGTTCTGCAAAACAAACATGAGGCAAAATTTCAGAGGATAAAGTAATAGAAATGTAAATAACTCTTTAGCCTTTCTTGAGAAACCAGGCAAAAGATAAAATCTAGTGCTGCCAATAGGTACTCCTTCAATCAACATAGAATTGATGGTAGCAAACCAGATGATTGAACTTCCCAAGGTCTGAGCAAATTCGATATCAAGATATAGTACACAAACCTTGAGGATGAAAAGAAACTAAGCTCTTGTATATAACAGGTAGAAGGGCTGAAATAGTTACTTCAATCAATTTAAACCAACCCAATTACTCCCTTCCAAGCTAACACAGTTCTAAAATCATTGCTCTGGGACAGAACAGATGCAACCAATAGATAAAAGTTTAAAAAAATCACCTGAAGGTAGATGCTTGTCTCATACTGACTCTTCAGAGCATACTCATTGTAGACAGAGGCCAAAGATGGAACAGTTACCTGACCAATTATTTCCAACCGTACACTTTCAGGACATGTAAAAACAAAGAAAGGGGAAAAACAAAAGGTGCAGAAGGATTTTACAAAACTGATAGCATGGCACCCAGATGAAGAGATTCACTTATATAAAAATGCAAATACCCAAAGACACTTACAAAGATCAATGTGTAAACGTAAGCAATCGTTGTAACAGGAAGGCCCAGTGGTGTGGCACCATCAGGTAAAGAACGCAGCTGATTAACACTAATTCCAATGAGCAACAGAGCAAGAGCTTCCCACTGCAGAATAACTAGTTAATTAGCAATGCAACTATCATGTAACATTGAAGCTATTGATAGCGGGCAGAACCAAGAATCAGATTAAGATGTGCATTTAGTGCAATAAAAACCATTCTATTGGAGTGTGCTTTCATCTAATCATTTTATTTATTTTTAAGCAGTCAAGAAGTTTAAGTCGAACCTGTATCACAGAAAATCTTCGTCTCATTATCATCTTCAGCAAAACGGCAATTACCAAAACCTGCATGTTCAGCAAGCAGAAATAGAGAAGTTCAAAAGGAGAACAAACATTTAAAAAAAAAAAAAAAAAAAAAAACCTATTTAATATCGCAAAGGAATGAAAACAAAAATTTCGTCCAAGAGGCACCATGCAAAGAAGTATCAGCATCAATGAATTGAAAATAAGATGGAGACTAATTGAAGGCAACAAATAGTGAGAAGTTGTTGAAAATTAGCATGACCCAATTTGAACCAAGCTCCCAATATCCAAATTTCAAATACTATCTGATAACCCCCAAGTGTACTTTCATAAGGATAACTACAATGACATCAACTTGAGAAATAAACAAGCCAGCACCAGTGGAATGATGTTACCAAAGAAATACTCATCAGCATTGAAGTTGCCATAAGACAATCAAAAGTTTCAGGAGCTAAGAACACAAACCAAAAAAAGGTAATATCCGCCAATAAGAACAACAATTTGATAGAATATTATAAAACAAGGGCACCTTCAGATTGCTCAGCATCTTCACGGTTGCAGGATTGAAATAAAGCTGCCAATAAGCAATAAATACTAGTTAGTCGAGACTTTTGACTTTAATCAGGCTAAAAAAGGCACTAGAAACATTACAATGGCAGTCCATATACAGATGATTAAGAACATAGACCGAAAATATACTACCCAAAGACATCAATAAGATGCCAAGAGGAGAAATTTAAAATACCTGCATGATGAACTTCAGATAGTTATTGATGGCATACAGAAGAGCTGGAACAGCAAGAAGAACATTGTTCCGAGCTGCCTGCAAGAAATGATGCTTGTTGCTAAGGTTATATATTATGAAAAGTGAATAATTCAAAACAGAAAATATGATTTATGTGCAAAATAAAAGATAAACTGGGCAACTCAGTAGCTTAAGCACTAAAACTAATAATAATAATACTTTACTTTCCAGATTACGTATAAACCCCATGTCATTAAGAACTGTACCTGCATGAATGTGGAAATTGAAAGAAGGGGCTTTTCACCAACTTTCTGATTTCTTGCCTGTAAACATGTAAAAATGGTCTTAACGATATTGGTAAAAGGTTCATATATATCCTAAATCCAAATATTTCACCCCACTCCTCACCTGCCAAGGCATATAATATCAAACAAGTATCTGGAGTGTAGTTCTCAAAGAATTTCATCAAAACCAAATAAAAAAAGTTGCACTCATAAATGGAACCATAAAAAGTTGAAAAACATGAGACCATTTTTGTGAAGATCTAAGCTCAAACCTAGTTTATCTAAGTAGAACAGTTGACTAAGAAAGAGAAACAAGTTAAGCAATAAAGAAAAAATTTACACATACCTGTATAATAAGCATAACAATTGCAAATACAACCTTTGCAGCCTCTGTCAAAAAGTTAACACTAATTGGGCTAAACATGAAGCGTCCATCCACCTTGGACATATAAACCAAAATAGGCTGGCAGAAAAAGAAAATATCAACCATGTGAAAAATGAAGAATGAGCACATAGGCAAGCAAACCAGACAGCTAAAAATGCCTTATTACAGAGTGGTGATTACAACAAATTGAGGAAGGATACAGAACAAGCAAATAGGAGTAGTAACTATAAGGAAATGAAATAAAAGCAGAAATTCATAATGAATTACCTGGAGACCAACCAAAACACAATCGCCGACAACCAGGAGGACATTAAGGGCACGTTGCTTTGAAGATACCCTGCTTTTGTGGCGGTCATAAGCACGAGACACACCTCTGGTAGTTGGGGAAACCAACTTTGAATGGCAGACACTGCATTCTATCATCTCGTTTTTCATTGGTTTGCCCCAAAACTAACACGGCTACAATCAGGAAAAGAACAATGAAAAGGCAAGTCAAAGTAAATTAGATACTGAAACATAGAAGTTTAACACCCAACAAAATAAGAAATGGAGCAATCCAAAATCTACGAGAAATAGAAATGAGAAGCGCAAAAAAGTGAATGCAGGATGTCAAAGTTGGGTCATAATATAAATTTGAAAATCAGCAGAGCTATAGCATCGATATAGCTCATTCAGATTGAGGTAAGCATGATGAATTACACGATCTAAATAGGTTTTGCACAAGAAAAAAAGATCTCTTAGATCATTAAGGAGCAATGCATTCGAAATATGATGATGGCGGATCTATATTCACTCATCTATAGCAGAGTACTTATAATTGGACAAGGAAAAATAAAGCAAAGAAGATGTATCAAAATAACTCAACAATCAGATCCTGCGATAACAACCATAAGATTAAAATTATTTTGTTTCCGTTGGAAGGAAAACAATACTAAAGTTAGGAATGAGGAAACATAATTGAATGGGAGACAAATCAGATCGGATCTCGGTAAATGAAAGCGCAAAAGAAGCTTAACAGAAAATGAAAGATGTTAAAGAAGAACCGACCTTGTTAGTGTTCTATTCTAACAAGACATCTCCAGAATAAGCGTGGGGCTGGGGCTGGGGCTGAGGCTGAGGCGAGCTCAAAATGAGGCAGCCAGATCCGTAATTCTAATTACTATAACGACTCTCTCTCAGGCTATGAGATTGAGATTTGGATTTCAATTCCTAATTCTATCAATCACGTTTCGGGGAGAAATTCAATTAATTTGAAAATCGGAACCCCAGAAAAGCGCAGTGCATAGAAGATGCGATCCACTGGGAAGAATATGCAGAGAGAGAGCTCCGTATTATATTTATAAACTTATATAAAAATTATAACAATAACATTTCTTGCTTTGAATGCACAACACAACACGGTTTTTTTTTTTATTTGGTTTTTGGCATTTTAGGTTTTTGGAGCGGAAAGAAAATGACGCTTTGCTCACTCACAGACGGGAGATAGGAAGCTGACAGACCAATCAGGTGTCGGCGTTGGCTGTGAAGAAGTGAAGTCAAAGTGAAATTTCTTCGGCCAATGGTAATTCGTAACATTTTTGTTTTATTTTTTCTTATGTTAAAAGTGTAGTTTTGGTTTATTTTATTTATTCCTGCTTTCGGTTTCAGATTCGGCTCACCTGTTTCTTTCGCTTATTACAATAGAATAATAAAATAATATATAAAACATATTATATATAGTCTTTTTTTCTGGCAGAATATTATATATAGTCTGTTGTTGTACATTTTAAGTAAGGTTTTGATGTGATGATTTGCATTACCTAAGTTAGTCTGCTTAGACCTTAGTTAGCAGTAGCACTTGTTGCCTGTACTTAATATATACTCCTTTTTTCTTCAAAAAAAATATATACTAGTCCTTTTGTTTTTTGGTTTAGTATCTAAATTTTGTCAATGAAATGGGTATGTTTTGGCATAATAAAGCTTCTCTTGGGTTGGGCCAAGAACAAATCCTTGTAAGTATTTAGTAGTAACTTCATTTGATTAATTAAATTCAAAATTCAAGTCAACAGAGAGTTTTCCACAAACAAAGAAGAATCAAGCAAACAAAACACAATAGAAACAAACAAGATTCATTAATTGTGATGTTGAATTAATTATAGGAGGAGTAAATCTGATTCAAATCTGTAATACTAATACCCAAAAGGTGAAACGGGTCTAGGGCCCAAGAGACCCATGTCCAAAAAAAAAAGCAAAGTCAAGACTAGTAACATATTGGGCTGAAAGAGAAACCCATTTGTTTCCCCAAGCTGAGCCCCAAAGGACAAAAGACCTACATCTACATGAGACCAATTCAAACCCAATGGCCAACTTAACCATAAGGTCCATAACATTTTTCTTCCCGATAACATTAACATCTTCTAGACGCCCCCACTTCACTAATCCACCATCATTACCCATCTCCATCTCTCCGTGCTAATTACAAAAGGAAAAATAAAAATAAAAAATAGTACCCCGTAGAGTGCACAGTTTCAATTCTTGTCCTAGATGATGCACTCATGATTTAGGGAGGGAAACCAATGTTCGGATGCCCTAGCTCGTAAGGGCAGTGACGTCCAACCCACCATTGACCACTTTTGTAATAGTTTATCTAGGTCGATCGAAAACTTTGATCAATCCCCTCCTTTTGTTTCTTATCTAAGCCCTCCAAACTTTAGGCAGCCGGAGGGGGCATGACTTTGTACCGTTCTATTTTGTAATTTATTCTAGTTCAAGTTTTTCAACAAAAAAATCATTGTCTTAAGGAAAACAAAAAAAGGAAAAAGAAAAAGGAATTCACCAAAAAAAGCTTAATAGACAAAAAAAACTAACATTTGAACGTTCAATGGATTGACATTTGACACCCTAAAAAAGACGTAACAGACAAAAAATGTTAACAACCATTTAGACTTTAGAGTGTATTTGTATGAGGATATTCAAGGGGGATTTTTTTGTAGGGATTTTTTAAAATCTAAATTTAAAAAACTTAGTTCGGCAACATTATAATAAGGTTTTTAAAAATCTTGAGAAATTAGAGAGGGATTTTTAAAGGACCCAAAACCTTACTTAAAATCCATGTAAGGAGCACCCGAGTTGTTAGCTCAACTGGTAGGTGCATTGTGCCTGGGTTGTGAGGTCCTGAGTTCAAGTCTCACGGGATGTGAGTTTAGTTTGTAATTTATTTATTTGTGTATTTAGTAGGTAGATGGTTTATTTATGGTAATTTCTTAGTTTGAGTTGAATTCTCATTTACATGTTTGGGCATAGAGGAGGTGTCTTTTTTAAAATCCTCTTCTTTTTACCTTAACCACCACATTAACTAACTTTCTTTTTTTATAAAATTTTTATATTTTTTAACTTAAATGATAAAAATGTATTTTTAAAAGATGTGTTTTCACTTCTAAATTTTATTAAAAATATATATAAATTATTACAAATCCAATGATATACATATTGCATATTTTTATTCTTCTAATATTATTTTATTAAAAAATTCTGAATACCTCATAATCTCCTCCTAAAAATCATCATCCAAACTAAGATTTTTAAAAATTAGCATTTCAAAATGATGCGTTTCAAAATTATTTCTTTTTAAAAATATTTGAAATTTAAGAATTTCTCAACCAAACACACACTTAGAGCCAAATGTGCCAAAAATTGTAAGTTAACGGGCATTAACATGTCTGTTTTGTCTATTGAGTCTTTTTGGGGTGTCAATTGAGATAATTGAAAGTTTGAGGGTCATTTTATTCTTTTGATACAAGTTCGATGACTATTTTGTCCAAAGAAAGAGATAAGAAGCCTGAAAATATAAAAACTTTATTTGTTTCACTGGAATATTATTATTTCGTAATTGTACTACCTGTCCTGTCCTCATCGTCAAAGATCAAATTTAAGAATTAAAGGAGCAGCCTCTGTGTCCTGTCCTGTCCCTTTGCGCAAGCGCAATCTGGAACTGGAAGTGAAAGATAATTATATTGTGTCGTAATATGTCAGGTTCAGCGTCCAAGCACCAACCCTCCTCTTCAAAGCCACCCAAAAACCCTAACACAGCTATTCACACTGACTTTCCTGGTGCTGCCGCCGCCACCATGCCTCCTCCTCCTTTCCTCCCTCCCACTCCGGCATCGGATGTGGTTCTGTCAGGCGCCTCCCACCTCACCCGCGAAGAACTTCTCAAGCGCCGATTGCAGCATCTGAAGCAGCTCTCTGGATGTTACCGGGACCACTATTGGTCTCTAATGGAAGATTTGAAAATCCAGTATAAGGACTATTACTGGAAGTTTGGCGTCAGTCCTTTCAGGCACGACCCTAGTCAAGATCCCGCAGAGGGTGAGGTTGCTGCTAATCCTAATCCTAATCCTAGTACCAATAACATCGAGGGCTGTGGTGATAACGTTAACAACAACAACAATACTAGTTTGGATTTCAAGACTTATCACCGCTGTTTGTTTGTTGGCTGTAAATTCAAGGCCATGGCTTTAACTAGCTTTTGCCATCTTCATATTCTCTCCGATTCCAAGCAGAAGCTTTATAAGGCTTGCACCTATGTCATCAAGAGGTAGGTGGTATCTCGTTTCAATTTTGGCCTTTTCCTTCAATGTTTTCCATTTCATGTGTTTTTATGCAATGAATCATTCGACCTTGCAATACCTTTCTTTACATGATCTAGTGTTAGTATGTGCTATGTTTTGAAATACTATAAGAAGTTAAAATCTATGTGAATGTGAATGAGTATAACTATTGATTGTTGAACAGATTGATTTAGTTAAAAGCTGGGATTTTTAAGAAGATTGATTTAGGAAGAGACATTTTATTAATTCTTAAGCTGAATTTGTGTAGTGCTCATGCTGGACCTATAACATGTGGAAAGCCTATACTCAGATCAACCATTCCTTCTCTGTGTACGGTCCACTTCCAAAAGGGTCAGAAACATGTTAACAGGGCCTTGAAGAAAGCAGGTCTAAATGTTTCCGCGTCAGCTAAGCTTGCTCCTAAGTTTCATGTCATAGTGGCAGAATATGTACATCAAATCCAAGCCAAAAGAAGAGCTGCACAACAGGGGAATGCAGGTAAAGCTCTTATCATGGAAGAAAGTGCTAGCTGAATGTTACTCTCAGCAACTACAGATGTGACAAACATTGTTGAAAATCAACAAAAAATCAAAGGTGAGATATTTTATCTTCTGACCAAATTTTGAAAAAACGAGCCAAGTAGGACTTGGTTTAGACAAAATAAAGCCTCTTTAGGAGCTTCATTATGAGTCTGCTATTGATGATACCCCTCCAGCTTCTCAGGTTTTATTGTCTTTTGGTGTCAAGATGTTGCAATCTTTTTTCCTTTGTGTGTCATTTTTATGTCAAAAGTTTCTAGTGATCTTTTTGCTAAGGAAAAATAAGTGCTACCCTGTGAAGTTAATAGCTATTGTAACTTGATTTGAATTGGTGATCTTAACATGGGAAGTAGTCTAATAATTCTCAGGAAACCGAAATACTTTAGACTCATGTTACCGGTGTATGGACATCAAAATCTTTTCTTTTACTTTTACTTTTCAACCAAATAATTTTAGTAGATTGTCAATTTCTTTTGCAGTCATTGGTATATAGCACTGTTAACTACATATGAAGGCTGAAATGTTGCCATAGATTTCTAGACAATGAGCCTTTCTCTGTGAAATTTTTGGCGGACTCTTTCTTAAATTGTTTGTTTCACTGGAGCTAGCTATCACATTATAGCCCACATTATGCAGATGTATTCTTCAAATTAGATTAAACTAAGCATATGATTATCAATCCCTTATGATGAATTTGGATAAAATAAGACTCTTATCTTTGTAAATCAGATAATGTTTGTCACTTTACGCATCTGGTTTCTTTACTTCAATCCAGGTGTCAACTTGTTGCCTGACATTGGAGGCCAAATCAAAGTGCATTGTTCAAGCGTTAACATGATAGCACTGGCAGTTTGGCATGGGAGTTGTAGACATGAGCTCACTGTGACTTGTAGGTAACAGCAAAAAAGAATCTGCTTGTCCCTGATGTGCATTCCTTTTCAGCTTGATGTTTTTTTTTTTGCCAAAAGCCGTGTGACAGAGCTCTGGTTTCAATCATGAGAACATGGACATTCCAACTTGCTCGTTCAACTGAAGATTCATCTTGATTAATATAGTATTTGTACCTATATGGAGCCTAGGAGAAACTTTAAACCTGGACATTCCTTGTATAGCATAAGTAATTGAAGTAGTTTCAATAGGACACTCATGTCCTGGTGCATCCATCATTCCTCTTGTTTTTCATTAATCTTATGAGCATCTGTTATCATCAGATAAGAGATGTGTCTTAATAGTGAATACTATTGATTATCGCTTTATGGACTAAACGGGAAGTCCAGTTTTAAAGTTTATACATTTCTATGCTTACATTGCGTTTGCCAGCCTTGTCTCTTGGTGCTTGGTGTGGGGTGATTGTCTCAAACGTAGTAACCAGCTGGAGCATGTGTGAATTGAAACCATTGATGATTTGATAATACTTTGGTTGATTCTTTTCAAGTGTTTGGTTAGGTAGGCCATGTAATGGTCGCATTTCTGCTCTCATCTTGATTTACTTTTTATTATTGTTCTGCTCTCATACTTGGTTGATTATTTTGTGGAAGGCATCAAAGAAGCATCATTGACTTTATTCCCCCCTCCGAAAAGCCAAGAAGCATGTTTTTAATTTATTTTCTGACGAATCCAAATACGGAGCAACAAAAGCATGACGAAAACGGTTCAATTCAATGTAGGACAAATGTCATGTATTAGAGAATAGTTTTGGTGTTAGAAATATACAGTAAGTATTTTCTTTGGATATTCATGAATGGTCAAAATAACAGCAATTAGCTTTGTATCTGCAATCCTCAGTTAGTAAGCAAACATACGACCAATTTTTACAGCAATAGATATATTATATTACTAACTAATTAGGGGGAAAATAATCTCTAGGCAGTTTAAGTTATCTAATGTGCAACAAGGACATTTGTGTATTAAGGGTAAACCCTGCCATGTCAACAGAAACAATTTGTACAACCTTGCTGCTCCATTACACATTATCCAAATACATTTGGGCTTTGACGGCCCGTGTTCTATTTGTTTTACTAATGTCTTTCCTTTTTTTTTCCCGGCCTTTCGCGCCCAAGGCCCAGCGCTTCATATATATATATATTATTTAAATTTAAACTGAAAAGGGAAAAGAAAAATCTATTATTACTAAAAGCGTTATTCTTCTCACTGAAGTCTGAAGTCTGAACTGTGAACTGACAGAAGGTCGTCGGGGAGCGGAATTAGAATTTGGAATCTGGATGGAGGACGTTTGCGAGGGAAAGGACTTCTCCTTCCCCTCCCAAGAGGAGACCATCCTCTCCTATTGGTCTAAGATCGATGCTTTCAAGGCTCAACTCGAGCGCACCAAAAACTTGCCTGAGTATATTTTTTACGATGGTCCACCCTTCGCCACTGGCCTCCCTCACTACGGCCACATCCTTGCCGGCACCATTAAGGACATTGTAACTCGTTACCAGTCCATGACTGGCCACCACGTCACCCGCCGCTTCGGTTGGGACTGCCATGGCCTCCCCGTCGAAAACGAGATCGACCGCAAGCTTGGTATTAAGCGTCGGGATCAAGTTCTCGAGATGGGCATCGATAAGTACAATGAGGAGTGTCGCAGTATAGTCACTAGATATGTTGAGGAGTGGGAAAAGATCGTCAGCAGGACCGGCCGTTGGATTGATTTCAAAAACGATTATAAGACTATGGACTTGAACTTTATGGAGTCTGTCTGGTGGGTTTTCTCTCAGCTTCACCAAAAGGGCCTTATCTATAAGGGCTTTAAGGTGTGTTAGTGTTTCCACTTGCCCTTGCCCCTTGCCTCTTGCAATCCATTTATTGCTCACTTCAAATTTTCTACCCTACACTTCAATGTCCCTTTGCAGGTCATGCCGTATAGCACTGGCTGCAAGACCCCGCTCTCTAATTTTGAAGCTGGTGAAAACTATAAGGTAATTTTGCTGTTTTCTTCTTTAGTTGTTTTGAGCCTCTGAAATAGCTCCAAGTTCAGCACCAGTACTTATGTGTGTGTGCTTTTCAATAAAAACCTTAATTGCCTCTAACACGCTTACTTCGGTATGCAGCTTGTGCCTGATCCTGAAATAATGGTCGCTTTTCCCATAGTTGGTGATCCAGATAATGCTGCTTTTGTGGCTTGGACAACTACCCCGTGGACCCTTCCTAGCAATCTTGCACTTTGTGTCAATGCAAACTTTGTCTACCTGAAGGTATGCTAGCATTCGCTTGTTGCTTATTTGGGTCATTACCAGAAGTTGAATGATTGCGTTAATACTGCATGCTGGGTTGACTGAATTCCTAATCTTATTTTAGCTAACACATGATACTGTCTAAGTTGTTCATTTGTTGCTTGATCTCCATCCTACAAAACCGCTTCTCCATTATACATTTTTGTAGCCATTTCACTTATTCATAATTTCTTAATTTATGTTTTGTCCCTGACGCTGTTTCATAGCTCCTTTGATTGCAATTCATCAAGCTTTTACAAATGAATGGGATCATAAGAGTGATTTGCATGTCTATTTTATCCTTTTCCCTCACACTTTCTTCATTGATGCATGAGGCATACATAAGATGTATCTGGTTGAACTGTATATTCCTTCATGAAAAGTTTATGTGTGTGTGTCTGCATGGGTAATGTAGATAAGGAACAACTTTTATCCCCTAAAGGATATTTATTCTTGTTATTGAAATTCAGGTTCGCAATAAGTACTCGGGAAAAATCTATGTGGTTGCTGAGTCTAGATTGTCTGAGCTTCCAACTGAGAAACCAAAGTCAAATGCTGCTAATGGTCCTTCTCCTTCTGGTGATTCCAAGAAATCTAAGACCAAAGGATCTTCAGGTGAAAAGACTAAAGATTCTGCAGCAGATTCCTTTGAAGTCTTAGACAAATTCTTTGGGGCTTCACTGGTGGGGAAGAAGTGAGTATTCATTCATATAGTTATCTTTAATTTGTCCTGGTTTGCTTCTTCGAAGGACTTGATCAATCTGTATCCGGTTCCTATTGAGAGGTTTGTTGGTAGAGTATCAAATTGCTGTTAGTACTGTATGTTAACCTTGCTATCCATAAACAAATTATCTTATATATGTTTGCATTAAGGAGCCAAATAATTTAGAAGTTGTTTAGGAGAGATCTCTAGCTTTGGGCAACTTAGACCATGCTTCAAGGGTTCCTCATCTCAGTGATCTCTAGTATGTTATCATTCTACAATGTTACTGTTATTACAAGTAGGAAAGAAATGCAGCTTGTGTTTGTATGTTATCTGTTACACAATTTATGGTATATGTAAATGATCAGCTGCTATAGTAATGTGTCTTGTGGTCATTAAGATCTGTGACGCTGGATCTTTAAGATATTTAAAATTGTTTTGGGCCAATATCAGTTTCTTTGAACTGAGATGCTAAAGAGTGCATTTTCCAGGTATGAACCATTGTTCAACTACTTCTCGGAGTTCTCAGATACTGCATTTAGGGTAGTTGCTGACAATTATGTAACAGATGACAGTGGTACTGGAATTGTCCACTGTGCTCCTGCATTTGGTGAAGATGATTACCGAGTTTGCATTGGGAATCAAATAATCAATAAGGTTAGCCCTACATTACTTTCTGTGAATACTATGATACTGATGTGTGACTTGTGTATCATGTTGCATGTTTTTCTTTGGTCTTCATGCCTAAGGTAATGATCTTAGGTGGTCTTATTGAATAGTTTCCCTTCTTTTCCCTACATCTTGATGTTGAAATTTAGGATTAACTGATCGCTGAAAGGTTAACTTCTAGTGAATGGTGCAAAGAGAGCTGGTGCATGACTATTTTATTTTTTTCTGTCATGAATGTATGAATCTTCGGGAATTGAGGTCCTTGAGGAAGGAATGCTCCTTAAATTTCTCATGTCTATTTGATTTATATTTCAGAAGTTTCGCCTCACCTGTTGTTTTCCTTTATGAAATATGCATTTTGTTATTTCCTTTTTCCTAAAGAAAATGAAGTGGAATAAATTCAAGTTTTCTTTTCTTTAATATTCTACTCTGATTCCCGCTTATGTGAAGTTTGAACTGAATGAATTTTCTATGATTGTGTTTTATCCTTCTATGACATCACTCTTCTTTGTTTCTACTTACCGTCAATATCTATTTTTGGCCTGTAGGGAGAGAATCTGATTGTAGCAGTTGATGATGATGGTTGCTTTACTGGGAAAATCACTGACTTTAGTGGGCGCTATGTGAAGGATGCAGATAAGGATATTATTGAAGCAGTGAAGGTCAGATCGTTGTAACTTTTATGTTTATGTCTGTCTAACTAATACTTCAAATTCCTAAGTAGTTGATGGAAAACAAAAATATTGAGTAACTGTGGCCAAATTGAGATTATTGTTTATGAGCTCGTTTGTTTGCTGTTAGTTCTCTAGTAGGGATCTTGTGTTGAATTTATGGCTTTGGATGACAAATTTAAAGTATCTGCTGATGATTTTTTCCTTATCATGTTTGTATGATTTCTTTCCTTAATGCAAACCAAACTCCTTTTGATTTCTCAGGCAAAGGGCAGGCTTGTTAAGTTTGGAACCTTTACACATTCTTATCCCTTTTGTTGGAGATCTGATACTCCTCTTATCTATAGAGCTGTTCCCAGCTGGTATGTCTGACAGTGTCACTCTTCAGAAAGATTATTATTGCTTTGCTTAATAAATAAGTTTTAGATTGATGACAGAACCCCTTTTTTAAACACAAAAGCAAATAGTAAAAAAATGCCACTCTACCAGAGCGTTATTATTCTTTACTTTTCTTTTCCTACTCCTCTGACATTGCCATTTCTTTTCCGTGCTCTACTTGTTTCTGCATTTATACTCACTTATTGTAAAGAACTTTTGATGTCTGTATCAAGAATTGGAAACTATGCTTTTGATTCGCAGCTTTTATTTTTCTACTCTAATCTAACTGAGCCAAGACATTTGTTATATGTTTAGGTTTGTCCGGGTAGAACAACTGAAAGAACAATTATTAGAAAACAACAAACAGACCTACTGGGTACCTGATTATGTGAAGGTAAGATGACTTTCTCTACTGTCTATTGATAGTCTTCTTTCCATTACTCGTATGTAGAGGGTGAGTTGGTCTGGTATGTTGATTCTATTTACTTGGGGCCTGGATTTGGGGAAAAGCTTGGACAATGCCTCTGAAGCGGATGATATTATTTTGATCTTGTCTGATGTTTTTTTTAGCCTCACCTTGTTACTTTTTTTTTTTTTTTTTCATTTTACAATTTACAGGATAAACGTTTTCACAATTGGCTGGAAAATGCAAGAGACTGGGCTATTAGTCGAAGTAGATTTTGGGGCACTCCCATTCCTGTGTGGATAAGTGAAGATGGTGAGGAAGTTGTAGTCATGGATTGTGTTGAAACACTTGAAAGGCTTTCTGGCGCTAAGGTTTGATTTTGTTTTCTCCTCACTTTTCCCCATTGTTGGCATGCTAGTCTGTTTTAGCAGAGTCTATTTGACCTGTCTTCGTATCTTTCTCTGTCTCCTCTCCAATGTTTGGTTATCCTCTCCTTGGCTCAGCGATCAAGTTAACTTCTATAATTTCATGTATTGGACTTGCAGTTGGCACTGAGTTTTTTTAAGTGAAGTCCTTGGCCAGTGAAAAAGCTTAAGAAGGTTGCTGAATCTGCCAGTATAAAGAGAAATATTATTAGTTATTGATTGATCTGTGATCTTTCAGCAAGATGGCCAGCATGACCAAATACGAATCGTTTTTATAGTTCTTATTATAGTTAATTTCAAGCACTTTTTGAAATTTTAAATGGTGCAGAGTGCTGGAGTTTTATCTGTCCTGGCACAACCTTATTATTGTAGAACTGGGAGCAGGGTCCACTAAATTTCTTCTGTATTGAATTGAATATTGCATTTCACATTTTCCTCTCTCTCTATCTTTAAATATAAATTCACTTTTTTTGCAAAATTTATTATTCTTTCTATTGCTATAAAAAAATTTGGGCTGAGCAATATGTCTGCTACTTGTGTTAATTTACTTCATGATTTCAGATATTTGATCTCCATCGTCACAATATTGATCATATCACCATACCATCTAGCCGTGGGCCAGAGTTTGGTGTGCTTCGACGCATTGATGATGTAAGGCAACTAATGTTTTATATTTTGCTGTGAAGAGCTGTTTTGATTATTAGTGAACTCATCAGACTCTATATTGCCGATGTAATGTGCACCCCCTAAATAATTTGATAAATTTTAATTTGAGCCAATGACATGGTTATTCTTTGGGTTGGAATTGTAAATTTTAGATTCATCATCTCTTTACACAGCTTAATTATGTGAAATCATTTTGGCAGGTTTTTGATTGTTGGTTTGAGAGTGGATCAATGCCTTATGCTTACATCCATTATCCATTTGAGAATGTTGAACTTTTTGAGAAAAAATTTCCCGGGCATTTTGTGGCTGAGGGGCTGGATCAAACTCGTGGATGGTTTGTTCCGTACTTTTAGATCTGTCATTTATGATAATCACCATATTTTGGAGTATATGTGTATCATAGCTGATGCTTAAGCAGTTTGACCATTTGCAAACAAAGTGAACAAGCCTTGAGTTGCTGAATTTGTCTTGATGTTTGTTTTATTGTTGAACTTTAATTTCTTTGACATGCATGATTAATGCCAAGGCATCCATTTTGTTTTAACATTTATGGTTATCCTCGAAGTAAAGTGAATATATAGGTTGCCATTTCAAATTCAGTTAGTTAAAGCTTCAGTTACCTTCCTATCTGATCACCTTTTACGGAACTTCATTCTCTTCCTGTTGGGTCGTTTCCTTTTTTCAACTTTTGGTTTTCCTTAAACTGCTTGCATACTATTCCAGCAGTGATGTCAAAATTAGTTTTTAGTTTTCATTTCCTGCAGATTTATTTAGGAGGATACATTTGCTTATTATTTGTGTTGCGGTGTCTTCAATGTGGTTTTCAAACAATTAATAACGTTTCTGTTATGATTTGCTTGAGTACCTATGTGAATCAGTCTTCCCCTTGTTTAGCACTCAGAAAGGTATCTGGACTGAAGTTGGATTTTGGGATGCTGCTTCTGTTATACCTTGCAGGTTTTACACTCTTATGGTGTTGTCAACTGCATTATTTGGGAAACCTGCATTTAGAAATCTCATTTGCAATGGGCTTGTGCTTGCTGAAGACGGAAAGAAGATGAGTAAAAGATTGAAAAATTATCCTTCACCAATTGAAGTCATTAATGACTATGGGGCTGTAAGTTCTTTTTAGTATATCCTTATATTCATGTTTTTCTATTCTATTCACTACATTGATATCGAGCCAGTTTTTTGGCCTTTTTACTTTCTTTCTAGTTCTATGAAACATGTTTTACTCATCATATTCATCATTCACTTTTTTGATTTTTTAAACTTTTTATTCACAGGATGCATTACGATTGTACCTTATTAATTCCCCAGTTGTTCGGGCGGAGACATTACGCTTTAAAAAGGAAGGAGTTTATGGTGTTGTGAGTATTTTCTGTGCATTATTATGATCTGGAGAGTTGTGTCACATCTCATTTCTTTATAGTATATAATACACACACAGATATATATGTGTCCTTCGCATTTTTTATACCTGTATTTTAAAATCCTTTGTGTTGATCTCTGCTCAGGTCAAAGATGTCTTCCTCCCATGGTATAATGCGTATAGGTTCCTTGTTCAGAATGCAAAAAGACTTGAGTATGAGGGTTCTGCACCATTTGTTCCTATGGATGTGTCTATTCTTCAGAGGTCATCTAATGTGCTTGACCAGTGGATAAACTCTGCAACTCATAGTCTTGTTCACTTTGTTCGTGAGGAAATGGATGGATATCGACTTTACACGGTTCTCTCTATACAAACCAATGTTCCTCTTTGAATTTTCGTAAATATATATGAATATGAGAAACCTTAGAAATAATACTTAAGTCTTGAAAATCGGTAAAAGCAGTTTTAGCTGTATTTGAACATTCAGATTTAGCATCAGCAAGGCAACTTGACAGCCTCTGCCAGCCTTTTTAAGGCTTAAGAACTATGTCTATAAGACTATAACAGTAGCAATGGGATTAATAGTATCAGGCAGAGCTGATACTTATTTATGATGATACTTTGAAAGAGATTCAATTGGTTTGGAAATTTAATTACTTGGTCTACTGGTTCTTGGAAATAACTGCTACCTTTATATGTTCAAGATACCTCTTTTTAATCATACATGTTATGCAGTAAGTAGTCGGTTGTTATATATCTGCTCCATCACATGGTTAAAGAACTAACATGTACATGGTTAAATTATTTAGGTGGTTCCATATCTGTTGAAGTTTCTTGATGATCTTACAAATATATATGTGAGATTCAACCGTAAGAGACTAAAAGGCCGTACCGGAGAGAGAGACTGCCGCACAGCTCTCTCTACTCTATATAATGTATGTACTAGCATCGTATTTTCTTAATGGTAACAAATTACTTCTAACCTGCTATTAAGTGTCCACTCAACAGTCTCATAATTAATTACATGGTTTGGAATGTGTACGGTGGTTCAGGTGCTTCTAACGTCATGTAAGGTTATGGCACCCTTTACACCATTCTTCACTGAGGTTCTTTATCAAAATATGCGGAAAGTTTGTGATGGAGCAGAGGAAAGCATTCATTACTGTAGTTTTCCTCAAGAAGAAGGAAAGGTATTGTTCATCTTTGCTGTAATTATGCTGATACTGTTTGTTATATATATAGCTCATTAAAGGTTTTTAGTAAATAGCTTTGTGGACTATTTGCTCCCAAATATTTTTAGTCTGGGTTGTCTAAGAAGTATGGACATTTCATTTTCTCAATTAACTATAAATCTGTATTTTACTACTTAAATTAATTATTTTGCTGCATTGTCGAATTAAATGCCTTTGCCATCTTAGAGAGGGGATCGAATTGAAGAAAGTGTGGCAAGGATGATGAAGATAATTGATCTTGCCCGTAACATTCGTGAGCGACATAACAAGCCCCTCAAAACACCTCTAAGGTCTGCTTATCTCTAGTTTCATATTTCTCTTATACGTTTCTGGCCCTTGCCTTACTCCCTTCCCTATTCTTTCTTTTCCATTGTAGGGAGATGGTAGTTGTTCATCCGGATGAAGAATTTCTTGGTGATATAGCTGGCAAATTAAGAGAAGTATGTGCTGTGGAACCTTTAATTAAGCCCATTTTCCACTCTTAGTTTAATGATGCCCCTTTTCATGAGCTTTGTCCTCTTATTCTCTGGTGATTATTATCTATGCTCAAAATTCTTCTACTTTTGATTAGGCATTCAGGGTAATTACCTCTGTTATTTCCTTGAGTCATTCTTCGAGTTATAATCTTTAAATGTCTGTCATAGTACTCATAGGAGCTGCTATTTTCCTTCTCTTGCTGTGTTTTGTTTATGGATATCAAAAGGCATAACCTTCTCTTGTTCATCGCAAGTTGGTTAATTTCATATTAGCTTTCGTACTTTTTTTTCCCCGGTTTATCACTTCCTGTTACATTTATCTATCGGACATTTGGACCAGCATCAGTGGCCTTTTTATTATAACCATGAAATATTGGGAATCTTGATAATGGATTTACAGCACCTATTTTTGATCACTCTACAATTTGAATTCTGAGTTTGGAGATGATACGTCTGACTTATGGTTGATATGGAATGATTCTTTAATAGGAAACATAAGGAGTCAAATGCTTACGGTTTTTTCATGTTTGGTTGATGGCATTGAGAATAAGAACTTATGCAATTCTCTGGTTGATATTATTTTATATGCCTTCCACTTACATTGGCTTCTTCTGTGAAATTACTTCATTCTGCTTTGGGTGGTCAAGTGATCTGATAGAAATAAAAATATAGTGGCTGGTCAGTATTTTCGCTGTTCCGTGTTGCTGATTTTGTCATCTTTTTTCCTTTTCCATGTTTCCCTTCTGTAGTATGTATTGGAGGAGCTCAATATAAGGTCTCTTGTGACATGCAAAGACCCTTTGAAGTATGCTTCTTTACGAGCAGAGCCTGATTTTAGGTATGGAATTATCTCTGATTGACCCTATTCCCCTTTCCTGAGACGAGACAATGGGACGAGTGTGTGTGTGTTTTGGGGGGCCGGGGGTGTGGTTGGTTGGGGAGGGAGGGAATAGAATAAGCTGCATTTCATCTAATATTATTTCTTATTGTATTATTTCTTGTAGCGTATTAGGCAAGCAATTGGGAAAATCTATGGGAGAGGTTGCCACAAAAGTCAAAGCGATGTCCCAGGAAGATATCTTAGCCTTTCAGGAAGCTGGAGAGGTGACTGTTGTTAGTAAATTTGGTACTCACTGTCTGAAGCTGACTGATATTAAGGTAAATTGATGCAGTGAATTGGTTACTACTGCTCCATTCACAATCAAACCTATTCTGGCCCTATTGTTTTGTAGCTTTCCTTAACTTTCTTGCCACGTGGTGGCAAAAAAAAAAAAAACTCACTATGTTAAAATTGCTCTGTTATGTCTCTTATTTGATGGCATCATTTGAAACGTTGTGAAAGGACAAATTTTGCCCAAGCTGGACAAACAATATTAGATCTTAGAATTTTCATGGAAGTAAGTGACTAGCCGTTTCAAGAACTGTGGAGGTTTTGTTTTTGCTCTATACATTCTTGAAATAAAGATATGGAGGCTACTTTGTCTATGATTGCTTAAAGTTTCTGCATTCGATTACATGATGATGGCTGTATGTAATTGCTTCCCCAAGATTGGCTGTGAATAAATATATGCCTAGTAAATTAAGGTTTTATTTGTGTAAAACATTTTCAGGTTATTCGGGAATTTAAACGTCCTGATAGAATGACAGATGGAGAGATTGATGCTGCTGGAGATGGTAGGGATCGATGATGACTTTTTTTTTCTTTGAAGTGATTGGTGATTTATGCATGTTTAAATGGGAATAATCCCCCTTTGATGAATTGTCATGTATTTGTGATGAATTATATTATCTTATTTCTCTATAATAGGTGATGTTTTGGTGATTCTTGACTTGCGTGCTGATGAGTCATTGTTTGAAGCTGGTGCTGCAAGAGAGGTAAATAAATGTTGGTTGATAATGCCAGATTGTGGTAGTAATTTACTAATTTTGTTTGACATGGTGGTACTTTCTTTGGAATTGCCAATAGCTAAAGTATTTCTGATTCATGGGACCTTTTATTATTATTGTAGATTGTTAATAGAATCCAGAAATTACGAAAGAAAGCTGGCCTGGAACCGACGGATATGGTGGAGGTCTACTTTGAGTCATTGGATGAAGATAAGTCTGTCATCCAACAAGTTTTGAACTCACAGGTAATTGCTCCTTATTTCATATGTTTGCTAGAAAGTCTTCTTCTTAACAATTTTTTTGAACAAAAAGGAAAAAAAAAACAATTTTTCTGAGGAACTAATAATCAGCTTGTGAAAGATTGGGGACATTTTACCACATGTTTGATATAATCAATTATCGATTACAGCCTAGTCTGTGTGCATCCATGCATCTGTTCATGATAGCGAGAGTTTCTGTGTAGTTGCATCATATGTTTGTGAATGATTGTGGTCTGAGGGACAGTGCAAGCCCCTCAAAATAGAAGCACACATTATTTTGCATTGTTTATGATCTGAGATAGGCATTCTGATGATTGATGGCTTCTCATATATTTATAGTTTAATTTTGTATCTTATGGCAGGAATTCTACATAAAGGATGCCATTGGATCCCCATTAATTTCTTCTAACATGATGCCTGTCCATACTGTAAGTTTGTTCAGATTGATTTTGGAATAAGTAGTAATTTTCTTTGGTGGTTTTGCTTGTAAAATTTAAGTGTTTTCTTGTTCTATTGTTGCACCTGATAAATGTTGCAGATTGTGCTCTGTGAAGAGAATTTTGAAGGAATTTCTAACATGTCGTTCAAAATAAGCTTGACGAGACCAGCCGTATTTTTTGAGTCGAAGGCCATTCTAGCATTATATGCAGGTTAGTGCATTTTATCAAATCATAGAGCCGAAGTTTACTTTTTTCAGTTGTCTCGCTATTCTTACTGCATTGTTGAATGGGTGCATGCAGGAGATGTGAAATTTGCGCAAGGCCTGCAGACTTACCTGCTATCAAGAGATCATTCTTCGTTAAAATCAGAGTTTCAACTTGGACATGGCAAGGTATGCTATGCTCATCGTTTGTTTATATACATTAACATCAAGAACATTCCCACAGGGTTGGTCCACATCTACTGTAGTTGTTTGTCTCAAATGTTTCTCATATTTCCCGTGTGTTGCAGATTAAAGTCGATTGCATTGAGAATCAGCCCACAGTGGAAGTAACACTGGGAGAACATGTGTTCTTGTCAGTTGGTGATTACTACTTAACGGTAAAAGGTGGCTGTTGATTGTTCGTTCTACTTTCCATTCCACTACCTGTGTACAGTGCCACCATTGATGGGTGAAGGGGAATATATACAAAATTGGACAAAAGTTTGCACTTGATGTACAGATAATATCATAATAATCTAGTTTTTGAAAAACTAGGGCAATTTGTATTAGCAATGTTTAGCCATTTTGGGTGATGATTTTGAAACATGTATAAGAATTTTGTTTTTGATTAGTATTTTGTCCGAGATTGGATTACCGATACCATGCATTTCACAAATTGGAGTTGAACTGCCTCTCCAGGTTTACGAATGCAAATATGCAATGCTTAGCTACGAATGATCTGCTCTTCACAGGAAATTAAACCCATTAATGATAATCAATCAAGGCCATTGTAATACTGTATTATCGAGAAGCCACTATCTGGTAGGGTAACATATTATTAAACATGATAATAATAATATGATACGGAAGGCAGACTTTTTCCCAGAACAAAGCATATTCCACTTGGAAAATCAAGAACAGGATCTAATGACCATTTATTGCACAGGAATCCCTTACAACTGATATAACTAACAAATCAACGAAAAAAAACTAGGGAATGTTCAGTGACTAACAATCTAGGATTAAATTAAATTAAATTAAATTAAAGACATTGATTTGGCTCTGGAACCTCAACCTGAGCTTGAAAGAGCTTCCTCGCAATTTTCTGCTTCGGAAGTCTTAGTCTCTTCCTCAGAAAAACTTGGAGCTTTTGGAATCAGTCCAAGGATTTTGAACATGTGTTGATCGGCATCAAAATCATTATTAGGAGTTGTCAACAGCTTCTCACCAGTGAAGATAGAATTTGCACCGGCAAGAAAACATAATGCCTGCTCAGGCATTGAGAAACGAACTCTGCCTGCTGATAACCTAACCATTGATTTTGGCATGACTATACGAGCGGTGCCAATCATCCGAATCATCTCCCATATTTCTACAGGCTGAGCCAAGTGATCAGAAATATTAATGAAGCCACTGATATTCAAAGTCACTAAGTGATGCTTATGCATTGATGAAAGTCAAGAAAACATGTGACAAATATGTAGCCTAAATATATAGGTTGTAGGCTTAAGCACTCAGTTTATCTCAATTCAGCTTGTTCATCCACTTATTTTCTTAGTGCTAGTCGGATGCTATGATGCTAATCCATGAGCAAATGATGCCAGGCTGCCAGCCCAATATAGATGAAAAGGATTTTTTTTTAGGAAAGTTCCAGTAAAAACGTTTTGCTGACTGCAAGCTGTTCACTTCTGTCACAGGACAGCATAAAAAGCTTCACACCGATGCACACATTATGGATTTATAGTATGAAACTAAATTAGCAAAACCGTAATTAATAAAATAAAGAGGAAAACAAGGAGAAAACGAAGAATGAATGAAGAATCAATAACAACTGCCATTGCCATTGTTATCTGTGAAAGTTGGAAATACCTTTTGATCTTGAAGAGGTGTGCCCTTTACTGCAACCAAGGCATTTATGGGAACACTCTCTGGGTGAGTGGGGAGTGTTGCCAATGTGTGTAACAAACCAACCCGGTCCTCCTCTGCTTCTCCAAGCCCTATAATTCCACCTGTTAATGGAGAAGGAAATCATCATTCTTTCCTTTCAAAGAAATTGAAAATTATAATTGAAAGGAAATGATTTTTCAGCAAGATGGAAAATTATCTTATGAATTGTGGAAAGAAAGATTTGCCGCCAAACAAGAAACCCACTTAATTTTCCCCGCCAACTCCAGAAAAGAAACCAACTAAAACTTTTTATTTCAAAAAAAGAAAGAAAAAATATATAGTATTTTACAAAGTTTGGATCACCTGAGCAGACATTAATTCCTGCTTCGCGAACATGTTTGAGGGTTTCCAATCGCTCATCGTAAGTTCTTGTTGTGATAATGTTCGGGTAATATTCTCTTGAGGTATCAAGATTATGGTTGTAAGCAGTAAGGCCTGCCTTCTTGAGTTCAAGAGCCTGCTGCTTCTCTAGCATGCCCAATGTGCAACAGACTTCCATCCCCATATCCCTGGAATATAATAGACACTTAAAACACCATTTGACACTTGATGGACAACCTGAAAGACCTTAGAAATAAAATTTTACTCCGAAAAAGAAACAATCCAAATATTTCAAAATGCCGCCTTGAAAATGGCAGAGAGAGAAAGAAAATCCAAAGGGAATGCCATTGACTCTCTCTCTCTC